>JAUPMG010000010.1:4806110-4827223 GCA_031762675.1 Pachysandra terminalis
TGTTGTTATTCTGAGAAAACATGTCTGCAAGAGCAAGGATGTTTTGCTGAGATACAGGACTTGTTGGATTTGGTTCCTCAACAGGAACAAGAGCTAGTGAATTCTCTGTTATTGGAGAATTGTAATCTTCACCACTTAGAAGGTCCATTTTGGGATCAGCCCTCACTAATGAGATTGCTAAACCATTGGGTGCAGGAAGCAATAAATGAAGAGATTGATTCCCTGCAGTAGCACTTGAAGTGGAGCTACATTGGAAAAAGAAAGAAAATCAGAAACCAGAAGCTATATTAATGATAAGACTCAAAGTAACACTGTTTAGAACCCAAATAGATACTCAAAACTAGAAAATCAACTTCTAATTGGCCACAACAATCAAGGGGCTACCCTCAGTTTTCACAAAACTCAAAAGATCAATCGAGAATGAAAGCTCAATCGAGTAGCTTGAAAGATCATACCTACATCATGAACTGATTAACAACTACAAAACTAAATAAAGTGAAGTAGTTGACAATGTTTCAGGTCAAGTGGAACTCAGAAACTCAGCAGGTTTTTATTCCAAGTATGATCCCAACTAATAATGAAATTACTTACAAAAAAAAAAATAATAATAATAATAATAATGAAATTCAATATGGGAAAAAATGCAGAAACATGATTGATCTCTTAGCAATTTTCCTGAATATAAAATTCGAAAAATATATGATCACTTCCAGCAGCAACACAAGTTAGACATGATTTTTATTTATTTATTTTTTTTATGAATAAGTTAGAAATAATTTTGAGCCGAAATGAATAAAACTGAAGGGGTTGATTACCTGCCATCAGGTTGTGTGTGCTTATTTCCAGTCGCAACTGCAGGATCATCAACATCTACAAGTTCCTGAACAGGTTTAGGTTTCTCTTGTTGAACAAAAGTTCCTGAAGCAAGAGCTTCATGCTTGGCTAGTAAACGCTGCAGGTCATCATTTAGTGATAGTCCTTGAAAAAGCAGTGATTCATCCCTGAATAAGCTAAAGAACGTTACCAGAAGACTAGTATTTTGTAGTTAAGATAGAATTTGCTAGTTAAGATAGAAGTCTTGAAATCCTTTAAACATGTACACAACTAAGCTCATACTTGAAATCATTAAAACATTTTCGATCCATTGGCAGCCATGTTCAGGTCCAAAAAATCAACAAGAATGCCTGCTGCTGTTGGCTTTGGAGAAATAATGGCAAGCTATAGACAAACCAGAAGAGATACCAATTCTAGATGCTGTAACAATTTTACATCTGGCATTCAGACAAAATAAATACTGTAACTGTTTGTTACCATCCAAAAGTTTTTGTCCATTTAGACATTATACCTTTAGGAATTATAATCAATCGCAAGCTTACTCTATTGAGAAAAAAGAAACAAAGAGATAATATAAATTAATTTTTTTGATGACTGACATAATATATAATTAAACGAAAATACTAGAAAGTCAAAAATATAGAAAAGTTACAAAAACAATTCCTGTCGGACAATGCAAAGCTCCCATGAACCTTTTTATAAAAAGATGAATAATTAACCAAAACAAACTATAAACAAGGCTCTTTAAGGTTAATAGAGAAAATAATACAAATGATCTACTTAAAGAATGTAAAGGAGGAAATTAACATGGGCCTGTTATATATACAACCAGTTTAACAAACAGGTAATGAAGACGTAATAGAAGGCCTTACGAAGTCGAGTTAACAAGGTGCACAACTCTTTGTTTGTATGAATGACACAGATCAACCAGATCAATGATTACCTCTTGTCTAAGGCCCTGCAAATCCAGACAAAGATTACTTCGGTTGATCACAAAGGTTTTGATACTCATAATATGTGCATAAAAATGAAAGAAATGATTTAGATATATGTAATACAGTATTTATCAATTTTAATGTTATAGATATACTAGTAAATATACACATGCTTCGCACGTGATAGTTATGAATATATAAGATGCAAGTAATCTTTTTTCTTTTTCTTTTCCTTTTTTTAATTTTTTCACAAACAGGGTATCATTCCATTTGCAAGGAAAAAGTTTAATAGTAAGTTAATCCCAAAATTAATATTACAGTATGTCATAATGAACTATAAATAATAAAATCTCTATATCAAGAAGAAAATATAATAATAAACATTGAGTATAAATATTCATATGACATCCTAGTTCATTTGAAAATATATACATCTTGCAAAGTAATAAATCATTAAATTTCTTAATTCATTCTTTGAGTAAAATTACTTAAATTTTGTCGGTTCATCTTCAATTAATTTATTTGAACATTACTTTATTTTTATAATTTATCTCTTATAACTTTATTCATTAGGTTAGCATTTATTTAATAATAACAAGATCAAACTTTTAGGGCTCGGGTTTAAGAACTTAAATTAAGATTCTTAAGTCCTATAATCAAATATGTGATATATGTATAAAAAGATCAAGATCCACCACTAAGTAGGTGTTATTATTAGAATGTCCATAAAAAATTTATCTACCATCTAAAGATATATAGTAAGCTCAAATCACTAAACTCATTTAATTGCAATGATAATTGGCATATTTGATCTCTTGGCATGCCAAAATCTAATGCCTTGTTATATTTATATTTAAAATATACTTTATGAGGTCAAAAAATTTCTTAATTATTTTTAATTTCTAATTATTAATTAAAAAATTTATACTCTCAAGATTAAAATAATTTATATATTTAATAAATATTTTAGGAATTCTAATATGGAACATCTAAGATCTGATTTTAAGAACCCAAAACAAGAATCTTCAGCGATATGATATAACATGGAAAAGGCTATAAAAATTAAAATCTACCACTTAATTGATCCTACAAATGAGAATGGACAAGCAAAATATTAGAATAACTGGATAATTTTAATATATTTATAATTGTTAAATAAACGTTCAACATTTTAATACTTATAAAGATTTTTATATTTTTATAGCATATAGGACCCAGTTCTTTAGCTTTTAAATGAGATTTCTTGATTTATATTCAACGTACATTTTACTGTGAACTAACTCTTTCTCAATTCTTATGTATGATTTGTTAATATATTTATTTTAGTGGGATCACAATCTTTTTCAATTTTACTATTATATTTTTAAATATTAAGTCAAAAAATTAATTGATTAAAATTATTGTAATATCTAATACCTATTTTAGTGCGTACCCCCACCTCTTGAAAGCAATATTTTGGTACTTTTAATAATATAAAATAATTATTAAATTTAATTTTTATTTTATTTTTTGAGATTTATTTTTAGAATATTAGAAGAGTGTTTAAATTATTAGAGTTTTAGAATTATAATTATTTATGTAAATTCGTCAAGGGATTATGGATTTTCAATTGTTGTAAGAAATGGTATTTTGGGTGTTTCCTAGTAATTTTAGGTCTTTTTTATGTATGGATATTGGGTTAGGAGTCTTTTCGCATGCTTAGAATTTATAAATAAGCCAATATAAAGGTTTTATTGTGGGTCTAATTAAATATGACAAATTTTAGAGATTATCCAAGTCTTTCTATTATTCAAAAAAATTGTAAGAAAAAAAAGGTAGTTGTTTTTACTACAATAGGATTCCTTTGTTTTGGAGTTTGATTGTGTTATCAAGATTTTTAGAGAGAGAGAGAGAAAGAGAGTTCTATAGTAGTGAGAATCTAGTTTTTGACGCACAAATCCTAATTATGAGTATCAATCGTAGTTCCATAGAGTTCGTTAATTACTAGAATTTCACTAATACCCTTTAAGAGTATTATAAGGATTTGCCAATATATGAATTCTCAAAGGATATTTTAGTCATGAAAATATACTGAAAAAATCAATAATTTTTGTTAGCTAGAAACAAAGAAAAAAAAGGTAGAAAAAACAATAACATATTAAAATGAAAGATAATTATTTAAAGATATTCATGCAATAAAAATATTTAATAAGGTTAAAAAATTCATTACAAATTATTCACAATTTACTATGAAAGAAACCTTAAAACTTGCTTTCTCTTTTAATAGTAGTATGATATATATATATGCGCACGCACATGTGTGTGTGCATGTAGCAGACAAATATGATTTTTCAGGGTCAGCTCAGAAAATTTTCAAGTTACAAAAGGAATTGCCACGATAACAAGGAATTGCCAAGTTACAAAATTTTCAAGCCCAATTTTAATTAACCACCTAAAATCCCATTCCAACGATAATAGCATTTATAATGCTAACACATGAATCCTACCACATAAGTAAATCTACAGAAAACAATTCCTTTTTATTTTTATCTTCAACTGGAGAAGAAAATACCTCCTTGTTCTCTGGATCTAAAACATTTAGCATTTCTGCAAGGACATAAATAATACCCCGAGCATTCTGGATCTCTGTCAAGCTGATGAAGGAAATATAGATTAAAAGCAAAGGAAGTGCGAAACCACTCGTAAGTCGTAACCATTAAACATTGAGCAGTAAGATTTACATGTATAACAAGTAACACAGCAATTACATTATTACAAGAAAACTCATTCATGCGGCATCATCTTCTGTGCTTTAGCTTATGAAAGAAGTATGCTCAGTTTGCTCTATAAGGTTGTAACTAGATCATGTTTTCTTTAGTAATTAAAGACAACAGTATGTGTTCTGATTCCGAAGGATTCTGCAAGGAGCATTCGAGCAATATCTAAAATGGATTTCACATTTATATCACCGTTCACACTCATTTAAGGCATTAATCAACAAGGGAAATATGAGTTGGGATTGATGATTGGTAATCAAGCAAGCAATTCATGGTGGCTGGAAAAAATGATGTTTTCTTAATACATTTTAAGGATGGATAATGTTTCGGATGTGTTAGCAATGCAAAACGGCGTCTTAAGAAAAATCTTCAGACGCTAGAATTATTAGCCCTGTATTACAAGGAGAAGTTCTTGGAAACCAGTTCCTAGCTTGTGAAATCTAACTTAAGCAAAGTAACTGAACTGGTCTATAAGCTATACCACAATTTTCCCACTCTACTTCTTAAGCTGCCCAAATTGGATAGTAAAGTAACATTTGAAACCTGTCTTATAACATGGATATTTCATCCATCTCAATCACAAGCCACAAAATACTTCTCTGTCTGATAAAGTCCAGAGATTCTTCATGCTACACTTTTTCCTGACCAATAGAATCATGCTACGGTACCAAAGGGGTCAAAGAAGGAAAAGGAAAACTCCCACCTCCTAAAAAAAATTGCTCCACCACATTAAAATTTGAAAGAAAAAAAAAACCGAGTCCAAGAACAAAAACTTTGCATCCTAATAGTGCCAGAGTGCAAGGGAAATGTATTAGTAGGAGAACTCCCACCATAATTTATGATAAAGAAACTTTTGCTTGCAAAAAGAGGATTGGTGGGGGGGAAGGAGAAGAAGAAGATGCATAGTTTGCAAGTTATTATAGTAGTAACAATGAAACCAACAAATGCCCTCTCCCAACTAGTTGAGGTTAGATCGGCAACATGAATCTTGTTCAATCATCCCATCGGTCAAAAAACCATATCTTCAGCCAGATATTGTGTACTAAAATCATTTCTGACCAACTCAAGTCCTTTCGGTCTTCCTCTAGTCCTTTTAGATCCTCAGCCCCTCATACCTTCTCACATGCACCTCCCTAGGTCTCCGTTCTAAATGCCCAAACCATCTTCGCCTACTTTCTTTTACATTATCTCATCCTGGGTCTACTCCTAACACTATCTGATTCCTCACCTTATCTTTCCTAGTCTTTCCACATATCCATCTCAACATCCTCATCTAAGCAACACCCATCCCATAAATATGTTGCTTCAGTCAGATCCTACTTTCTTTTACATTATCTCATCCTGGGTCTACTCCTAACACTATCTGATTCCTCACCTTATCTTTCCTAGTCTTTCCACATATCCATCTCAACATCCTCATCTAAGCAACACCCATCCCATAAATATGTTGCTTCTTTGTTTCTGCTCCATATATCAGAACAGGCCAAATGTTATTATCGTAATAACACCATGAAATTTTTCCTTAACCACATCCCACTCTTCAGTTGAAGTTTCACATAAGAAATAAATGTAATTACAGAAAGCAAAAAATGCCACTATGCCAGTGAAGTTCGCTTTTGCACCAGTTCCAGAGCATCTTAAATGCATGCACTCTACTGGTTATTATTTATTAGTGTGTTAAGTTTTTTCGATGAATAACCAGATATGATATATATGAAAAAAATGCTAACTACGTAGCAAAAAGCTAAGAGGACAGCAAACACAAGAAAAAGAAACAAAAAGAAAATAAAGCAAAAACTGGTGAAAGACTACTATACAGCTGTAGGAATTCCAGTGAATAGTGTTTCCCTCACCACTCCTCCTCTGGCCAAAGAGTCCACTTCTGAATTGGCTGATCTCAACACATGGTTGAATGAGACATTCAGCCAATGTGCTAGAAACTGAGCCAGACAAACAGGCTGAGGGAACTTCAATGGCCACTCCGTCATAGAACCCATCCAAGAGATTACCGTCGCTGAATCACCCTCTACCTCCATACATGAATAGCCCATACTCCTGGCTTCCTCAATCCCATCACCAAAGATAGAATCTCGGCCCGCATAGAGTCCCTCTGACCTACTGAACCTGAGTACGCATGGCAGATAGTCCCGTATTAGTGTGTTAAATAACATATAGTTTTACATGGAACAGTTGGCAGTCTCAAAAAGGCGGGCTGTGAATGATTTTGGGAAATTGTTTTAGCATGGCATGCCATCTGTTGAGTTAATAAAATTCACATAACCTAGACCAGATACTAAGAAGCATGAATGTTAAAATGTAACCATCCAATTGGAAGAGTGATGGTATCTTGTTCTGTCACTAGCTTGAATACCACCACAGTCATATTTGATATTACACACACTAAACAACTATATCTCTCTGAAATCAATATCAACAAGCAGTTAGGAAAGAAACACCACTTACAGATAAAGCAAAACTGCATAAAGTGACCACAGCAATGACAGTTTATATAGGTTGTTACTATTTTTTGTTACTAGGTTGAACTTCAAGTAGACAGTTATACCTCAAGGTTGGGAAATCAGACTCTGCAAAAGACCCAGCTGCATCTTTCCGGTAATCAGGGTTATGCAGGTTTTGAGGATAAAATGTCAAAGGCTGAGTTCGTGGAGGTGTAAATACGGGTGCAGACCTCTCAGATTCTGAGGAAATGCTGCTCCAGCATGCTGGCACAAGTGAGTACTATGCCTTAGATAATGGAAAAGAAATATAGTAAAAACTTCTGTCAACAACATCATTTATATACAAGCTATGGAAAGGAGAGGGAAAAAAAACAGTAATGCTATATCTAGTCACCTCCATAATTTCTGTATCTTAAAGAAAGTGAAAAGCAGCATATAGAAATTTTAACTAGTCCTTACTGCCATAATCCATCAATGTAATAGAAATATACGAAACCCTAAATTCTAGTTTATCTATTGCTTAACTCCTTGACTATCTCATAATATACAATAACAAGACTACAAGAGAACTCTTTAGATAATACTTACCAGTAACCCATTGTATGCAGCATAGTATTGTGGATATGTGGCCCTCGGTCCTCCAAAAGCCTCTTGCCACGTATCTAATAGAATTAGTATCTTCTCCTTGACACGAATGTCAGGCTGCAAGCATGTCAATAACAAAATTGTGAAATGGTAGTATGCAATCTCAAGTTAGATTCAAAAGCCAAACATGCACATATCTCTCTAACCTTCTTTTTTACTATCTTCACCATCTCGTGAAGAAGAGTACCTTCCTCTGCAATATGCATGTGGACAACGACCCCACAATTCTTTACCAGTGTTTCCAATAGCTAAATGGTCAAGGAAGAATGAGTACAAGCACTTTAATCCTCCATAAAATGGATGAAATTGTAAAAGATGACAGGAGAATATGAATAGAATATTTGACTTAAAGATTTATGATAAAGTGCTGATAAAAAATTATATAATATTTAATATTGAAAGAATCTGCTATTGAAATTAGCTACATGATGGAAAAAGGAAGAAGCCAAATTTAGGGGAGTCAATCAAGTCTTTGAATCACTAAGCCAGCACAAATCTGGATCAACTTTCCAAAAGATTAAGTTGATTTTATCTTTTATCAAGTGGATTCAAATCAATCATATATTAAAACAACTCAATGACATCATACCAAGAAGGTTCAAAATATAAATATTGGGGAAAATATCATCCCCACCAGAAAAGGGGTATATTGCTAACAATTTTGACATCGACAGAAAATTAGGAGATATTGGATAAGATTGGGAAGAAAGAGGGACGAGAGGGGAAAGAGGGAAATTGCAATAAAATTTAGGGAATGCTAGAATAGACTTTTTTACACCCCAGAAACTCAAAAAACTTTATCAAAGAAGTATATATATATAATGAACATATAAGGGTAGATAAGATACTGTTGTCATGCATATCTGATGTATCATGGATTATTTTTATGCAAAGAAACGGCTACATTATCTAATAAACGTCACAAATATATCAAAAAGTAAATTAAAACGTGACTTATAACCATTTGGAGTTTCTTGTTTGATCAAAATCGCTGTCCTCATCTCGAATAGGACAGTTAAGAAATCGTTGCTCAAAATAAAATAAAAACACAAATCTCAGTTCATATTGCAATGATACAAATAAATCAGTTCATATTGCAAAGATACAATTTTTATCCATATAATTTTGAGCAGCATTTTGGTAACATTACACAAATAAACAAGCAAGCATAGGCATGGAACTTTTGATTCTGAACCTATCCCGATCCAAGTCCATATTTGGCTAGCTCATATCAGCACCCAAATCTCCATAGCCATAGGATGTCTGAGAGTGGGTATCATGGGACTCATAACCATGAATTGCCACCTCTTGTGAAGCAAATCAGTTATTGATCCATTAGAGAACCTTTGTACAAACAAATACCCAAATCCAGGGAGGGATACCTAGCTTCCAAAGAAACTGTATGAAGAAAAGGAAAGAGGGTCAAAGATGAATGGAAGAAAGAAAGAGCTAATGGAAAAAGCACCTACAGAATCTGGAGTTCATTTCTGAATCACATTTCGTGAGGCACTGTTTTGTAATACTCTTTGATGATTAATGAAATTGTTGTTAATGATCAAAAAGAAAAAGGCTTTAAAAACATCCTTCGAGAGGTCTAGAAGAAAGACGAGCTTAGCCATGTCGGCCAGTCTAGGGTCTCCCCTAAATGGTATGGGAGGTTCCAAACAAGATCATTAAAGGACATACTACCGGAGGAAAGTGGATACAAAGATAATATGTATAATTCTGAATATCGAGAGAATAAGCTTGACTCAACCCATCATATATAGTACCAAATGAAGATGTGATTACCATTCCCCAAACAGGATCAAAGTAAGGGAAAAAGACTGGGACAAGAGAAGCTATGGATTTCCAAAGACTAAAGCCATAAATTCATGTTCATGAGCTTATGCCCCAACCAATTCTGCGCACACAATATTTACTCTAAATGACCTTGAAACAAAAGATTACCTATCCTGAGCTAGACCTCCCGGGCCATTTCCCAACTAGTGCAGAATTATGGGTCGTGTTGTGCCCCAAATTGAGTCCACAATTACCCATAGCTTTGCACACCTCCTTCTAGATCACTAAATGATCTTTTCTAAACCTACCCCCTTCCTACAAAAACTAGTGGGTGCTCTCTCTGCTAAGTTAACCTTTCACCATGCTTAACTAAATATAAATACATAAAGATGAATACAGACTTATTGGGAGAAAACCTTCAATGTGAAAAAACTTATAAACACTTGATCACAAAGAAATAAAAAATATAGGGACAAACCATTTCTCCAGAGTTAAAAAAAAAAAACTAAATCTTTGTGGTGTTTACCGTAAGCGCAAGAAGTTGAACCTTTGGATTCCTACTTCCAATACGCTTTTTAAGGCCTCTAACCACATCCTTCACCTTTCTGATTGACCAAAAATCAAAGTAAGAAAACCAATTTCTTCTATTGGCACTAAGAACTACAATTTTAGGCAAAAAAGTGAACCAAAAGGTATAGCATGTGAACAACTACAAATGCATCTGTAAAAGCATAAAATAAAATGAAATAGAACAAGAATTTATGGATATCAACATTCAATAAAAGAGGAAAGACACAAACAAACAATTTCTTTTGAACTATCAAAGAAAGATGCAAATGGATATTGTAAAATGTGCAATCAGCCTTGCTCTCAGGTCCTAAACCAATCAAGCAAGGTATACCTGTCTCTGCTTATAAGGGAGAGAACAAAAACTTAAAAACAAAAAAGGCAGATAAACAATACAATAGCATGTAGAGATGAAGCACTCTTCCGCCAACGTGATAACATTTCCTTCCTGTATCTCCACTTTTCAAGTACTAATACATCCACGTTTAATATACAATCCATTTCTACAAGTAAGGATGCATCCACAGGGGCCAATTTGGTTCTTTTGAATCACCAGGTCAAAACTCGTTACTGGGAAGCCCAGTCAATTGAACAAAAATTACGCTTCTTCTTGTGCACAATTGAATACCAAATGAGTAACAGGGAAAAAGAAAGAAAGAAAAAGAGGGTCATGGGGTAAGATACTTACAAATTCTAAGACAATGAACTTGCTTAAGAGTTCACATATATACATGACTTCACACCAAACAGTAGAGTACCAAATATAGCCTTGAATATTTATGTTATTTGAAATAAGAAGTTAGAGTCATTCACAACCAGAAAAGAAGAAGAAGAATCACACAAGAAGTTTCTAAGCAAATTCAGTAACATGGATGGTGACTCTCATTTGCACAAGGCCTCCCAAGCAATAGATGATTGAGATGATCCAGTTATAAATGCACAATCTCAACCTCTTTCATGATTATGCCATAGAAGATATCAGGGAATCCAGAGAGAACGTACAAGAACATATAGATCAATCATTCTTCAACCATCCTATGGTTAAGTCCTTTTTACAAATTATAATAATCAAGTTGGATAAAGGCACTGCCATGTAAAATCAATATATGAGGGCACCCAAGTGAACCTCCAGAACACCAATAGGAAACAGTTTGCTCCCATATCCCAACCTTCCTAATATTTAATTCTACCAACCATGAAAAGAAAACATCGCATAGAGCCTAACTAATCCCTGAGGGAGGGAGGGAGGGAGGGAGGGAGGGCGAGAGAGGGAGGGAGGGAGGAGGGAGGGCGAGAGAGGGAGGGAGGGAGGGCGAGAGAGAGAGAGAGAGAGAGAGAGAGAGAGAGAGAGAGAGTTGTCCTTTATTGAATAATAGAAGTTTCCTAGCTATTTGGAGCATGGAAGATGCTAATAATGGGATAACCCAGTGAGAGAGCTTAGAGGGGCATGTCAATAATGGGATAACAAGCAGAAATAATATTAACTTGAAACGAAGGATTTATATAAGCTAATCACCGTTTTCCTGTAAGCTATGTTAACTACATTTTGAAATTCATCGAGTCTGTAAACATTGAGCTCATCAATGTTTTTAGTTTCTTTCTTTTATTCCTTTTTAACATTCTGGTACCCCTCTTGAAATCTATCAGAGGGAAATCTAATTCAATTTTATGTCTAAAAAATATTAAGATCATAAGTACGAACTGCTATCACAGACGATTAACCGGATCAATCACAAACTCAGCAGGTTTATTTAGAACCAAGTTTGCAAAAACAATCAAACCATAGATTAATCCTTATGCCACATGCCATACCACTGCCAATACCAAGCTTTCATCAACAGAGGTGCTTAGTTTTCATTCCGAAATTCGTAATCGTTCAATTAAAATAACAAGCCATACTCAAAGAATCCAGTAACAATAGACCCAAAAAACAAAGGAGCAATAGTAATGCAACTATTACTCCGATCTGTACAGTAATATTTTCCAACAACGTAAAATTCAAAGATACTGCACTACTGAATCAGAACTACGAATGAACATAACATAAACGACTATCAAGATTCAAAGCGACTCGGTTTCATAGAAGACAACTGGTTTTGACTTCGAATCCAAAGCTAGCAACAAAACAGAGAGCAAATGAGTTGCATACCCGATATCGTGATTCAGAATACCACAGATCTCAAGATTCATTGCCCAATCAGGACCGATAAGCTTATCGCTTGTAGCTCGTTCGACCAGCGAACTGACCATATCTGCAACCGGAAAGACAGTTACAAAAGTTGACGATCAGTACACGGTTTCCGGCAGGATCGTACTGAATTCCGGCGAGTCTCACCAAATGCTTCTTATGTTCAGATATCAGAACCAGATAGAAACCCTAGAAGAAACGACGAAGCCCTAAACCATGAGAAGTTTAAGAATCTCTCTCTCTCTCTCCCTCTTCCAGAGTCGCGGTTCCTTCTGTCCTCTGTGCCGGCCAAAATTTTTTGCTTTCATCGCCCGGTTCTTTCTTTTCTGCTGACTCGTTGTAAACCAACCGAAATCGGGCACGTGCACCGTCCACAAGTGTAATATGACGTGAACTTGGTTGTCGTGTGGACCTGGCCCACACTACATGGACGGTTGGTAACGTTCAATTGGTTGGTTACATACGAGTAAGCTGTATCGGTTTACGTGGCAAGCATCGAGATATGATCATGTGGGGTCAGACAAAGATGAAATATAAGTTGCCACTACTTCTCACTGTTGACCCCACTGCTATCTTAGGTTCATGGACCCCACTATGCAGCTTTTGGTTGCCTTGCCGACGTATCATCGCACTTTACGTGGAGCAAGGATAAAGTAATAATAAACATGACAAGAGGGAAATATTTATTGGTTAGAAGCACCAGTTTTAGAAACCTGGTGAGACAGACCAGAATATAAATAAATTGGATTTTTTTTTCAAATATGTAATTAGGAAATGCAGTGTGTGTCCCACTTAAAATGAATGGTCTAGATTCGGTTGACCAACTCCACTATTCCTCTTCTTGTTCAATATTTTTTTTTTGGCATTATTTTGCTTGTATGAGCTCTGATTACTAGAAATAATGGGAGGGACACCTATTGGGCCAAACCTGACCTTGGAATATGCTGATCATAAAATCTTAACCGTCTGATCCATTGACCTGATGATGATCAGAGAGCATCTCAAATCCAGTTTGTTGTTCGGAGCCCTGCTGTAGGTCTTCCCTACAACAGATTTCAATGGGAAAACCAAAGCTCCATTTAAAAGAACAAAAAAAAAACTGTCACAAAGATGATGAAACACCAACTTGATGGTTCATTCCCATTGAAGTGATGAACCCTCCATGTTCAAGATCATGTATGGAAACAGCATCCATGGCCTAGCAGTATGGGGAGAAACCGCAACAATAGTTTTCGCCATGCCGAGAAAAGCCAAATTCAATGGGCTCAATAAGGAACAGGTACACGAACCGCAGCTGGGCCAGATTTCATGTCCTCTAGAAGGAGGTTTAGGAGAGCCAGAGTCACAGGTCCTTCTTTGCCTACAGCAAATTGAGTATTCCAAATTATCAATAAAAAAAAAGTCAGATAATCAACATTACTACAAGAACAAGGACATTTGAATAAAAGGTAAACAGATTAGCAAACAGATGCCATAGAGTCATAGACTGCAACTAAAACATAAAATATATATATAAATATTAGAAAAAAGGATTGCAGAATGGTTTTTGAAAAGCCAAAGGCTAGTGATGAGAGTGGGATACATCCCATTCCAAGAAAAATTCTACACAATAGTACAGTGATGAATTTCCGCGACAATAGAATTTTCTTTTTAGCTAAAGGATAGAAAGGAAAGTAAGAGAACACTTTCCTTCCATTTCCATCGTTTCCCCTTCATTTTAAGAGAAAAGTTTAAAGGGCTTTTCATTAAAACTGGGATACTTTTGAAAAAATACTTTCCAATGGGCCCACATTTTACAACGAACCAAACGCACAGATTTTGTTGGAAAGTTAGTTTTCCTTTCCTTCTCTACAGATTCTAGCTAGCCAAACACAGCGTAAAGTTCTTACCATTGCCAATGACCTCCTCATCCCATTGCAGCACAGAGCGGACGTGAGTTCCACTTCCAATAAGCATCATCTCATCAGCACTCTTTCCTTCCTCGACGGTAACGTTTCCCATTCTGACAGCACTAAGCTTCCCCTCCCTCACCAATCCTACTGCAAGAACCAACACTCTCCTTGCCGTGCACCCACTGAGAATTTTGTCAAAGTGAGGCATCACTAGCTCCTTCCCCTTTGTAACAAATGCCACATTCATGTTAGGTCCCTCGGCAATATACCCTTCTTGGTCCAACCAAATCGCGGCATACCCACCTTTTTCTTCAGCCTCCATCTTCGATAGTACATTTGGTAGGTAATTTACGCTCTTCATCGTAGCAAATTGTGGAGGTTTTATCGGGATGGATGAAGTTATCACTTTAACACCATTATGAGCTAATGGGGTTTGATCCTGAATCACAATTGCATAAAGGGATGGCTGATCACAGCCAGATGAAGATAGCTGGAAATCACCAGGTCCTGCAGAGAGCCAGTACCGGAGCGATCCTTGTCTGCATTTGGATGCACTTACAGTCTGTATGAGGATGCTTCGTATGCTTTCTCTATCAAAAGGGAGGCTTATTTTTGCCATGGATGCAGACCTTAGAAAGCGATCAATGTGCTGGTCCAACTCGTATAGATATCTGGTTTAACGAAACATAGAAGTAAAAATTAATTAGTGATTCATCTCAGAACCAGTACTGCAGAAAGGGGGGAGTAGGGGAAGTAATTTTATACCGATCGGGGAATGTACCATGTACCCTGACACCATTCAAAACACAGCATGTTTGTTTTGCAGGTGTGGGTCCCACAAATCATGCATACATGTTATGTGCTGAATGGTGTCGAGGTACATAGCAAATACCCCGTCCAGGCATAAAAAATTTTCCGGGGGGGAGGAAGAGGATAGAATGGATTGATCTGAGAAGCAGTAATTCAGCAGAAGAAAAACGAAAAGATTGTTCACTTAGGCTGTGTTTGGAACTTTGGATTTTAGAAGAATAAGAAAAAAGAAGTGGAAAAGAAAAGAAATGATTAGTATTTATTTTCTAGTGTTTGGTTAAGATGAGACATATGGAGAAAAGAAAATTAGATTCCGGTGACTTCCAATGACTTTCCGGTGAGTTCTCATATATTCAGACAAGGTTGATTGACTATCAAGGAAACATAAGAGATGTCATGGGTTAGGTTGGAATATTGGAGAGTACTTATCATAGTCTTTCTTTTCCTTCAAAATCTCTACCTTTTTAGGAGAAAGCTTTTGATCCCCAAAGAAAAAAAAAATTAACTTATTTTCTCTATCCCCATCTCTTTCTTCCTTCAACCAAACAGGAGAAAGTGATTTCTTTTTTTCTTTCTCTCAATTTCAAGGTTTCAAACACAGCCTTAAATTCAAATCATTCTTCATATAGTGTGCAATAGAATGGGAAACCAACATATCTTAAAAGCTATCGAATCTAGTCGACTCCAATGTTTTGTTATTTTGAAAAATACTAAAAGTATATAGGTAACCAAACTTTCAGATATTAGCAGGAGATCAAGAAATATTTGGAACCAAAGGAAAGGGGAAGTCTTTGTCTTACCCATCCATTATTGCAGCAGTATCAAAAACACCATGCCCTCTATGGACCATGTGATCGTCCATGGGGATCACCATTGCTGCCGGATCAGTTGTGATTCCACCAAAGATGCTAGAGTACATAGCTAGGAATTGCTGCTTGCCTTTTCTGTTTTCACAATTTGTTCTTAGTCGTTCCATGACCTTGGCAACCGTACAATTAACGGTTATATTAGAAAATCATGAGTAATTTTCACACACACACACACACAAATTGTTAATGGAAGAATGCAACCAAGATCATATAAGAGAAAATCCTGAACCAACACACACACACACAAAAGTTGTTAATGGAAGAATGTAACCAAGATCATATAAGAGAAAATCCTGAACCAGGACACACACACACAAAAGTTGTTAATGGAAGAATGCAACCAAGATTATATAAAAGAAAATCCTGAACCAACACACACACAAGTTGTTAATGGAAGAATGTAACCGAGATCATATGTTACGATCCTAATGGTTAAGTATTTAACCGAATGAGTTCCCACAAGTCCTGGGGCTTTTGGAGCAATGGGACTTATGGAAACTCATTCGGTTAAAAACTTAACCATTAGGATCGTAACATCATATTAATGAAAATCCTGAACTAACAGAAGCATATGACCCTGTAAAACTATATATCTAAACAATGAGACATTTGATTTCTATTTTTTTTTTCTTTTTGCCAATTCTTGAACTTCCCTTCAAGCAACAAATATTAGTTAGAAATTTAAATGTCAAGCATTGAAGCCTTTCTGAAAATTAAAGAAGGATAAATAGAAAATAAACCTCTGAGCAAGACAAGAGGACAACATCAGATATCTGGGTACAATCTGCCACATTAAAGTCTTGTGTTAGTCTTGAAGAAACCAATAACCCAAAATAAATATATAAATCAAGGTCATACCCATTATTTTCTTCTCACTATAAACTAAACTAATCATCAGAAAAATAATAACTTCAAATATTTCAACGAAATATTCTTCAAATTTATAGTCTTATGAAAACCCAACAGAAGAAACAGAAATCAAAGAAGATAATTTTCCAATTAATACAGTCTAGTCACTAAGAAACACATAAATATTAAAGATTAACGAAAATGAAAGTTAAGAACATAAACTAAAGAAAGAATCACAGACCATGAAGCAGAGCTTCCGTTTGATTAGAACTCTTATAGACTCTCGTTTCCTTCGGCGATCTTGCAACGAACCCAAGTCGAAAATATCGAAACCCAGTTCCCGGGAACGAGAGATTTTTCCGGAGAACAGATGAATTAGGTGAATAACCAACATTCTTCGCGGGAAAGTTCTGGGGAACTGAGAGAAAAGCCATCGAAGTAAAACGCTACTAAGAGCTTCGAAATCGCATGCGAACTCCAAATGCTCGAAAACCAAGCGAAAGCTGATGAATCGATTGAAGAGAGTGAACGACGCCAAGGGCCGGAGCTCAAAACACGACAAAACGTCTTCTTCCTCGTCCTCCGTCCCGCTCCGACTTTGTTTTTCCTTTCTTCTTCGCCGTTCCACGACAATACGAGGAACGGATTCTCTGTGCAGCACATATTATCTGTACCAACACCAACCAAAATGTGCCACGTCGCTAAAACTATATGCTGAATTAGTACTTTAACCTGGGCTAATGTTTTTCTCTTTTCTTTTTCCGTTTTTTTTTAACTTTTCTTTAACCCGGGTTAAAATTAGTGGGATCATAATGGTTAGTGATCCTACTTTGGGGCAATGGTGACGGGCCCTCAGTCACCACCCCCAGCGGATTGGCCTTGCGTGGAACTATTGAGGACTCGGTCTCACCTCGACAGTTCGGACACTGCGATGCCTTTTTAAGGACGAGAGACCGGAGTGGGTGTTTGTCGCTGATACCCTCTTGGATGACAGGAAATCATTTAACAAAATTAGACGTTTTGGTTTCGAATTCTTCTGGATTCTGACGGTGGGTCACAAGGGTGGTTTATGGCTTTTATGGCATTCGTCCATTAATAATGAAATTTTGTGTTCTGGTTCATGGTTCATCACCTTTAAGGTACATCATGCTACTCATTCTTGGATTGATACTGCTATATATATATATATATATATATATGCAAGTCCGCATCTCTCAATTCAACACCGGCAGTGGCATCATTTGAAAGAAATGGCTACGGACATCGAGGGACCGTGGATCGTTTTTGGTGATTTTAACATGACATCATCTGTGGAAAAGAGAGGAGAGGGACAAATTAAACCTTACAGGTCAATTTATTTTAGGCAAATGATTGACATCTATGGTTTACACGACCTGAACTTTTTGGGTCAACCATTTACCTGAAACAATGGTAGAAAGGGAGCTGCCCGCATCTGGGAACGTTCGGATCGAGCTTTTGGGAATTCTGATTGGCAACTTATATTTCCGGAGACGCAAATCAAACATGGTGATTTCTTTGAATCTGATCACATTCCGCTCACAATTCATATTACACGGCGGGAACAAAAACTACCTAGACCTTTCCGTTTCCAAAGTTTTTGGCTTGATTATGATAAATGCCAAGAGATTGTTTCTGATTGCTAGAAGGACCATGTTCATGGTTATCCTTCTCATGTGCTGTGTCGAAAATTGATCGTAATTGGCACTCATCTTAGTATTGATGATGACTGATTTTTAAAATGCATATGTGGTACTATTTTATTGATAGCATCTTTATTGTATATTTTAGACTATTTAAAATCTGAAATCACTATTCATCCTGTTTCGAAATCACTGTTCATTAAAGTATGAAAACAATGTTCATCATTTTGAGACACTATTCATCGTTTCGAGATTATTATTTCGAGATATTGTTCATCATTTTGAGACACTGAATACTATTTCGAGCATTCTATTTCAAGAATATTATTTCGATAATACTATTTCGAGAATGCTATTTAGAGAACACTATTTCGAGAATACTATTTCAAGAACACTATTTCGAAAACACTGTTCACATGTTCGAAACCTTGTTCACTGTAATTTCAAAATCCTGTTCATATAACCATGACACTATTCATATGATTTCGAAACCACTATTCATGACACTGTTCATGTGATTTACTCTTCACAGATTTAACATTTATTATTATTTCAGTTTTGTAAAGCATCTATTATGTCATGACTGTTTTTTAAGCATTTAAATATATTTATTTGAGACATTTAATGCCATGACAGTTTTCTTAGAGTATTCAATTCATTTGGATGTTTTCTTTGAGGCATTTAATAGGTGACTCTTCATTCAAAAAGAATTGGGCTCTCTATTTAAAAAGGCTTATTCTCTCACAAGGGGGGAGACAGAGAAGAAATACACAGAGAGACGGGGAGGATCATTCTCCAATTAGGGAGAGAATTCTATAATTTCCTTTCTTCATATATGTATTTTTCGCAATATTTTATCATGTAAAATGATATCTCTCAGGAATGAAATGAGAAGAATGAATGTCGTATGAGAATCCATGAATGTAGGCGATATTGCCGAACCATATAAATCTTGTGTCTTTGTGTTGTTTTACATCACCTTGGAATTCATGCTTGTTGGAATCAACGTAGCACCGCCCAAACGGTCGATTCTTCGATTTAGGCAAGCGGTTGGGACATTCCCGAACCTCGAAATATCTTATCCGGCACAAATCGGTCATATAAAGAGATTAACAGCCTAATCAGTCTAAACGAGTCGTATTTACCAATTTGTGCATCACCATTTTTTGGCGACTCCGCTGGGGATGTCTATTCTACATATTTTGATTAACATACCGGTACAAATATCATAAACCTTACTGGTTCTTATTTCTTGAGCATATTAACACTCTTCATAACAGATATGTGGCATTCACTCCCTTTTATTTGGTTGTCTTTTATTTTAAAAGATCCATGAATATGAATATATGTCCGCACATACATGTTTGTATATCTTATTGGTATGATCCTGCATATAAAAATTTTCAGATTGTAATGAATCTAATTCTAAGACAACTGGATATCCATAGCCCTTATAATGGGGTTGCTTTCATAAAACAAAGAGATAGGGTGTTCATATAATATAAGTAAAAATGGGGCTAAGTTTGTTATTTTTCAAACTTATATATAATATATAGCTCCAAATCTTCAATACATTCTTTGAACACGGCATTTATCATGTCATTCGAACATGTTGAAAATACGAAATCTATAAAGTAATTTTATTCGAATTCATCTTTAGAAATCCTCTTATTATATTTATTGTGGGCCCCACCTTTAAAAAAAAAAGAAAAGACTCATATTCGAGCATTTACATACGTGAGAGAATCACCTCAAAATAATACATATTTTAAGGATCTACATAATATGGACTTTAGATATCCGAGCGCTCACTTATGATGGGAGAATTATCTTAAATCAATATAATATGTTAAGGATCTACTTGAGATGGACCTTAGAGAAAATATTCTGAAGCTTTACATAAGATGGACCTTGGACTAGCATTCTTTTGATGAACAACTTTCGAAATGATCAATATATATATTTTGAGGATCCACTTAAGATGGACTTCAAGACTTTCGAGCGCCCACATGTGTTGAGAGAATTATCTCGAATAAATACTCTGATGATCTACTTAAAATGGACCTCAGATCAATATTTGATCATTGTATTATTGTTATCATCGAAATGCCCTCACGCATCTTTTACAAGAGCCATAAGTGCAGGGGCTATTGATGATGACTGGTTTTTAAAATGCACATGTGGCACGATTTTATTTGTAGCATCGTTATTGTATATTTTAGACTATTTGAAGTCTGAAATCACTATTCATCCTATTTCGAAATCACTGTTTATTGAAGTCTGAAAACACTGTTCATCATTTTGAGACACTATTCATCATTTCGAGACACTGAATACTATTTCGAGAACATTATTCGAGAAAATTATTTCAAGAATACTATTTCGAGAACACTATTTCGAAAATACTATTTCAAGAACACTATTTCGATAACACTGTTCGAAAACATTGTTCACATGTTCGAAATACTGTTTGTGATCACCCCACGGTCGGGGGGATCATAGATCGATCGGGTGAATATGGAGTCGTCACCATTCATTGGATTCGGGTGTGAATGGTGACCCATGATTTTAACAATTAAATTCAAAAATTAACCAAATAGGAAACTTAAGATGGTCTAACCAGATTTTGGGTAATGAGGTTTAGTTAAGAGAGTGGGAAGGTATTAGGCACCCACTCTCTTCCAGTTCAACCGGTTACCTGGTTCAAATTTATTTGGCCAATTTAAGAAAATCTTAAAAGTATTAAATACACATAGCTAAATTGTTAAAATTATTAAGATGTTTATAAAAAATATGAAAAAATACAATTTAAACTGAAAACACCCTAAGAAATATCAGATAAAAATCATACAACAAAATAAAATTT
>JAUPMG010000010.1:4827323-4849531 GCA_031762675.1 Pachysandra terminalis
TCAAGGTTGGGATGTTGATGAGGAAGGGTGAGGTTGATGAGAGGTGAAGTAGCTGTTCCAATGAAGGGAGAGAAGAAAAAGAAGAAGAAGAAGAAGAGGTCGGAAAATGCAGGTATTAAGAAGAGAAGAAGAAGAAGAGGTCGACACTTGTAGGTATTAGGAAGAGAAGAAGAAGAGAATGCAGGAGAAGAAGAAGAAGATGGTCGAGGCGGGTGTATTAAATTTCATAAATTAAAAAGAAAAAATAAAACCGTTAGTTTAATGTTTTAGCGTTTACGGTTAAATCCACGTGGCAGCAATTCAACGGTGTTGTATGGATTGCTGCAAGTCTTAAGTTGTAAAGGATGCGGAGCCTAAATACACTAGAGCGGGATGGAATGGTTACAACCATTTTTGCAGCGCCAATTAGAGGATGCTACATAAATAGAGTATCCCATATATCTAATATCAGGAGGCGAATCTTCTGTGATGAAAATCCCTATGATGGGCGTGTTGTCAGAAAGCAGTTGCGACATCTGTCCAAGGTGGATCCCCACATGTTAATGATGCCAAAGAGAGGTTAAGTCCATCAGTTTTCTGCATCTCTCTCTTCCGTCTCTCAATCTCTCTTCTGCACCCTCTTTCTCTCTCTCTTTGCGTCTCTCTCTTCCTCACCCCCTCTTTCTCTCTCTCTCTTGCACCCCTCTCAACTGCATTCTACGCTCATCACAAGGTTTTTCATCACAGTGGATTCACGCTCCTAATATCAATGGTAATCATTGGAATCCGCAAATTGTAACTCTACATGACTTCCCTTAAATGGCATGGCAAGGATGGTTGTAGCCATCCCGCTATAGAAGATGCATGCCCGTTTCTGTGCATGTGAGTGTAGACGCTGCCTTATTGGATCACATCATCGAAATATTGTCGGTCTTTTTTCATCTTTGATGTTGATTTATGACGATGTTTATGGAAAATAATTTTATACCCGAATTGGTATTTGTTATGTATCCGATGTTGATTTATGACGATGTTTATGGAAAATAATTTTATACCCGAATTGGTATTTGTTATGTATCCTAACACCATTCAAGTCAAGTCATGTAACTTGAAGCCCAGGAATCATTTCATAGTTTAAAGATTTTGGTGGAGATGGCGCTACACGGTGCAACGGGGATGTGAGGCGGATGTGGGTTTGGTGACATGGTCACTAGGGAGTTGCTCGAAATCCCCCACACCAAAACCCCATGCAATCCGCTTTTAGTTAAAGTTTCTTGCAAATGAGTGCTTCATCGATTAAAGCAGTGCACAAACACTCTGAAAAGATGTTAATTTCCAACTTCATTTTTCAGTCTTTCCAAGATCTTATAATATTCTCATCTCAACAAAGTTAATCTTATGATTATGTTATTTTTTAAATTATTCAATATTATACTTTAGTGCATCATAATAGATTTAATAGTTGACATGTAAAATGTTCTATTAAGTGAACATATATTTTCAAGTAACTAAAAGCCTTGAAAATATAGAGTTACTTAGAAATATCAGTTTGACTTAACCTTTAACCATTTATACACCTATTTTATAAAAAACGTATAAAGTGACATAATTATCCCTATAAATAACTGATAACTCTTTTGTACTTTGAGGGTAATTTTGAGAGAAAATTAGTATTTTGACATACTTTTTGAGACACCCTCTCCCTTTATACGCGAGTGAGTAAGTAATTCGTATATGCATAATTTGTCAAACTAAACCGAAAAACCAAATTTTGTGGTTTCTATCAGGGTGTTAAGTCTCGAAATCGTGGATCATACTGGTCCTGGCCGATCCAAATCTGATCCAAAAGTTGGTCGTCTTTAAAAAAAAAGGATCAGCCGAACCGCCTATACCAATTGGTATCAAACTGGTCCAAGTCGATACATATTGGATCGTTGATTTTATAAATTAAAAAAAAAATGGTTCAGTTGGATCAACTCGATCAAATCATTGGACCGGTCATTCTGGATCGGTATCGGTTGGACCGATCCGATCCAAAGCACTTGATACAGTAGTTGTATCGTGGCTTGGGCTCGACCGATCTTGGCCGATCCCAGTACGGACCGGATCGGTCTGATTCTTGAAACCATAGTTTCTATTTCAGTTTGGTTCGATTTTCAGTTTTATTCATTATCGCTCGATTTGGTTTTCGGTTTTCTAAATTGGTTTATATTTCGGTTTGGTTCGATCTAGTTTAATATAATTCGATTTGTTTTAAGTTTGACCACTAAATCGAACCAAACCGACCGAATTACAACACTAGGTTCGTAAGTACAACACGCGTCAGTGTGCAGGATTACCCGCCAATTTAGTTTACATTTACACTAAAAAGAGGAAAACAAAAAATCGTAAAAAAAAAAAAAGAAAAGCGTGAAACTATGAAGTCTCTCTTCACACCGCAAGCACCGATCCGAATACCGGAAACAATTTTGTTTTATTCTCCTTATTTTATTCTTTCATGGATGCCCATACTATTAAATCCAGGGTTCGAATTAGGGTTACGAAGAGATCAGTTCCCATCACGCATTCCAAACTAATCTGTGAAACCCTAATTTATCTATTTCGTTCATGGCTCGAATTTCAGTAACTATGAAGAGATCTAGAGTAGTTCGGATGAAGTGCCCTTTAAGAGTTCTATCTAGATCATTATCATGGCGATTATCGGCGATGCTCTTCGTCAGGCTTTCATGCCGAAGCATGAGTACGAGAGTCTTCGAGAGGAAGAGAAAGCTTGGGGTCGGATCCGGAAGCCTCTTAGAATGGGCGTCGTGACGGTTATTTGGCTTGGAATCATAGTTTCTGCTTTAATTAGTTTGAAAATCGTTTTTCCCGCCGATGAGGGGAACAGAGTCTTATGTCAAGATCGGCGGCTCCAGCCTCTGTCGATCAACGTGAGGGTGATTCAGATCTCTTTCCCGGAGCGTTCTATCTTACGGAGCAGGAGGCGGTGGATTATTACTGGATGGTTGTGTTTATTCCTTCGGCAATTGTTTTCTTCGCTTCTGTTGTTTATCTTTTTGCAGGTGAGGAGATTTTATGGTTTAATGTTCTGTACTTCCATGTTTATTCGCTCATGCTGATCTGTATATTCATTCTTCATTTCATAGTTTTAATTCGTATTATCATAGCAAAATACAAATGCAATGTGGAGTGTGATACGGAGAATGATAGGATATTCGGTTATTTTTTTTATTTGTTTTTCATGGCTAAAGTATCCCTTGTTCTGAGATATTTGTTAGTGTATGTTCATTCAGAAGATCAATCCAAGTGGTTCATGGGCATCTGTTATGGTCTTCTTCCTATAGGTTCAAAAAATCCTAAGCTGGGTTTTCTTCTTATGCGGAATGGTGATAACTAGAAAATAACAGTAATAAAGTCCCTCTCGTAGGAAAGACAGCCGAACCTTGCAACTGGATGGTTGTAATTCTCTTTATACCTTTTTCGTTAGCTCTAATTGACTTAAATCCAACGATTGGAATTACAACATAATGATAATAGCTTCTTCCTAAATAACGACAACTTTTTGGATTAATGGACTGTTCATGTAAAATATGCACATATCTATTCTTCCATCCTTCGGCAACAACCTTCTTCCCAAGGTTGATTTGTGAAAACTTTTTATGTACCGATTCATAATTTTATCAGTTAGCTTCTTCTTTTGTGGTTCCGCTCCAATGCGCCAAAATTTTGGCAATTGCCTTGTTATCTTTCTTTACTGTCCTTTTATATATTATTGATGAATGGGTTATTCAGCAGTGAGGTCAGGGAGCTGGGTTTTAATCTGAACCTTATTATCGATCTTGGATTTGAGCTTGGAAACATGAAAAAAAGGATGTACCTTAGAGCCTTCTGGTAGGTTCAGTTTGTAGGCTATTGAACCTATCTTTTGAATTACTTTAAAGGATGCATAGTACTTGGCAAGGAGTTTGGAGAATCTTTGAGCTAATACCGAAGTCTGGCGACATGGCTGTAGCTTTAGATAGACCCATTCATTGGCATTAATTCTCGCTCTTAACGATGTCAATCAGCTTGCTTCTTCATGCGTTCTTGGGCTTCCATCAGGTTGTGCTTCTGATTTTTCTAAGTATGATCCCTTGGTAACAGTTCATCTTCCACAGTATGCACTTTGGCTGTTCCCGGTACGTATGAGATAAGTAGAGGCGCTGACACTCCATATACAATCTCATAAAGCGTCATTTTAATACAGGAATGAAATGAATTAGTATACCGCCATTCAGTGAGAGAAAGCCATCTTGTCTAATTTTTTGGTTGATCACTTGAGAAGCATCGCAGGTACGTTTCCAAACATCGATTTACCACCTCCGTCTGTCCGTCAGTTTGAAGGTGATAAGCGGAGGTCATGTTCAGCTTCGTGCCTTGCAAAGGGAATAATTCTTGCAAGAAGGTGCTCATGAACATGGTATCTCGACCATTAAAGATGGATTTGGGAATGCCATGTAGTTTGAACACATGTTCAAAGAACAGTTGCGCCACTGTGCTAGCCGTGTAGGGATAGCTCATAGCGATGAAATGAGCATATTTCGAAAGGCAATCCACAACTACCAAGATCATGCTCTTTCCATTGCTGAATGGTAATCCTTCGATAAAATCAAGTGAGATATCAGTCTATATTCGCCCCAGAATTGGTGGTGGTTGTAAAAGATCAGGAGTTGTCAACATTTCCACCTTGTGCTGTTGACAAATCTCATATTCTCGAATGAAGTTTCTAACCTTTGTCCTCATCTTTGGCCAATAAAAATTTGCAGCTACCCTTTTTAAAGTTTTATGGAATCTTGCATGACCACCCATGGAAGAAGTCTGCAATTTGTTTAGTAGTTGAATTTGAATGTTGGGATTAGATTCTAACACAAGCTTTCCCTTCCTGTACAGTAGGCCATCAACGAGAGAACAATGGGATTTGCTCAACAAATTCTCTCTCCATTTACTGATCTTTTCCATGAGTTTTGGGTCATTTTGGTAATCTTCTTTGACTTCGTCCAACCAAACTGACACGGGTGTGGAGATAGCTTGGGCTGAAATCTCGTGGACTCTAGAAACAGCATCAACTGCCTGATTTTCGGATCCCCTTTTATATTCAATGTTTTAATCATAGCCCAATAGCTTAATTTTTGTTGGGTTGTGGTGGCAATCCTCTGGTCCGATAAGAACTTCAGGCTTCTTTGGTCTGTTCTGACCTTGAAATTGCTTCCCAACAAGTAAGGCCTCCATTTTTGTACTGCAACAATTAATGCCATCAATTCCTTCTCTTATGTAGATGGAGTTAGTTCTTACCGTGAAGTGCATGACTAAGAGAGGCAATAGGATGACCATCCTGTGAAAGAACAGCCCCAATCCCAACTTCGGACGCATCACAGTCTACTACAAAGGATTTTGAGAAATCTGGCAAGGCTAACACGGGTGCCTTAGTCATAACCTCCTTAAGATGGAGAAAGGCATGCTTAGCCTTTTCTGACCACCCAAATGCGTTTTTTTAAACAAATTTGTGAGTGGTTGAGTAATTTTTTCATAATTCTTGATAACTTTCTGTAGGATCCAATGAGCCCTAGGAAACCCCTCGAATGCTTTAGATATACTTGATTTTTTTTTTTTTTTTGATAATTAACAACATTTCATTAATCATCGAAGTGAAAATATGTACATGAGCTATACAAAAGAAAAAAATCACAAACTGTGATTTTAAAAATACAGAAGCAAAGCAAAAATCTATATCCTAATCTAGCTCAAAACATCTCGAAAATCCTTACTAGTAACCCCAATACAAAAGTAGCTCTCGTAACCCCAGTTCTAGCCTTCTCATCTACCTCAGTATTAACAGATCTGAGAACATGAAGAAAAGATATCCGTAAGCCATGGCTCAAAAATCTCGTCATTCTTACAAAATGCGCAAAACGCCAAGGATAAATAGCATTTGGAGAAATTACATTGCAAATCAACTAGATGTACTTGGTTTTGGCCATTCCATGATGCTAGAAATAGATATCCCTTTGGAAGAGATCGCATGGCCCACGTAGTCCACTTACACTCTTGACCAAATTGGCACTTGGAGAAGTTGGCAAACAAATTATGAGTTCTAAGAATATCAAAGAAGATTGCACATGCTGAAGATGCTCACCCCAAGTTTTGCTATAAATTAAAATATCATCGAAGAAGACCAGCATAAATTTTCTGAGATATGATTTGAAAATGGTGTTTATGAGGATTTGAAAAGTGAAGGGTGCATTGGTGAGTCCGAATGGCATCACCAGGAACTCATAATGCCCTTCATGAGTCGTAAAAGCAGTTTTAGGAATGTATTCTTTGTAGACCCGAATCTGGTGATATCCCGGTCCTGGATCCATGTTTGTGAAAAATCATGCTCCATGAAGTTCATCGATCAATTCATCAATGACATAGGAAATTTATCCTTGATGGTTGCCTTGTTATTTTTTTGATAAATAATGGTTGCCTTATTAAGAGCACGATAATCCACACAGAGCCTCTAGCTACCATCATGTTTTCTTACTAGTAGCACATGAGACATGTAGGGACTAATACTTGGTTGTACTATCCCTGCCTCAAGCTACCATTGAGCACCAAGGACGATATCACACCCTCCAAGGGGAAGTAAATAAAAATTAGAAATGATCTTAAAGCCTTGCACCCATGCATCTAAATTTTCACACTTGCCTTCACCTTGAAGACGTTCTCCATTTGCAACCACGACCTGAAACTTGTCATCCTTTGAAATATCAAGCGTTTGATAATTGAAGGGTCTGCAAATTGAAACTTACCGAGTTTTTCATGTTTCCAACTTCAAACCCAAGATCGACTATAAGGTTCGGAGTCAAACTCAGCTCCTTGACTTCACTGTTGAAGAACTTGATTCACCAAATTCTTTTGGCCATAATATATAGAAGGATGGTGAAGAAAGATAACAAGGCAGTTACAAAAATTTTGGTGCATTGGAGCGGATCCACACAAAAAGAAGCTACCTGGGAAATTTATGAATTGGTACGTAACAAGTTTCCACAAATCAACCTTGAAGACAAGATTTTTACCGAAGGAGGGAGGAATTAATATGTGCCTATTTTATGTGCACATATACCATGCATGCACGTGACACTACATGCATATGATCCTTTAATGAGTCTTAGTTAGTTAACTGAGTCCTTGTTAATGGATCAAAGAATAAGTTAGTTTTTATCAGTTTGTTAATAAAACGTGTTGGCAGTAGATCAGTCAAGTTAGTTGAGAAATATCTGGATCAGCCTATGTGGTTGAACAGGTCAGTCCATTAGTCTGAGAAGTTGTTGTATTTAGGAAGTAATTGTTATCAGTCCGTTGTAATTCCAATAAGGGTTGTATTAAGTCAATCAAAGCTAATGAAAAAGGCATAAAGAGTATTACAACCATTTAGTTGCAAGAAGTTTGGCTGTCCCTCCCACGAGAGCCACTTTATTATTGTTATTTTCTAGTTGTCACCATTCCGCGTAAGAAGAAAACCCAGTCTAGGCTCTTTTAAGCCTACAGGAAGAAGGCCATAACATCTTGGCTGGTAACACTTTCCTTATTTGGCAGCTCCACTCACCTATCAGTATTCAATGACTTAGCACCATGCCCATACAAAATACGAAGGCATTTTAATCCACCCTATAGGTCGCCCCTTCCTGCTCTGATACCAACTCTTTAGATGACAGACCAGTCAACTGACTCACATGGGAAGAGAAAGAGGAAGAAGAACAAGAGGAATAATCCAGCTATTCTCTCTCTCTCTCTCTTTCTCGTTCTCTCTGTTTCGGCCTCTTTCTTTCAGTCTCTCTCTCCATATCTCTCTCTGATACCCGTCTCTCTCCGTCTTGAGGTTAAATCTTTTTCTTTTGGGTACTAAATCTTTTCCTCTTTTTCTCATAGGGATAAGTGCCCCCTCTCCCCCCCCCGCCAGGATTTATCATTGTTCTTATCCTGAACCCGACTAGTCTGGTCTGATACCGGTATGTACCACTAATACCTGTCTTTTTCTGAACTTCTATAGAGGGAGGGGCCCATACGGGAAAGGTACAGACTGGTACCAGCCTATATGTGAAAACATGCTGCAAGCCTTGGTGTTCAATTTCTTCTGCAAGATTATAATATAAAAGGTATACATTATGACAAGTTATGTATTCCTCATGTTAAATATCTTCCTTATTGTAAAGTATAAGTTACGTTTCTTCCTCATTATAATAATATCTTTTTTATACGCTTTTAGCTATGAAATCCCAAATCTTCTACCCTGCCTTTCCATCTTTTTTTTTTTCCTGAAGAAATAGGTGCGTCCTTCAAGAATATGGGACATCTGTGGCTATCATTGAGGTGCGTGTGGATTAATTGATGTTTTTTCATTGCATTCGTTTTTTTCCCCTTTCTTTGTGCAGTTGATCTCCTTCATAGCTGTTAGTGTATGGACACTTTTACTGTTGTTGATTCAAAAAATGAACCAGGGACTGTTCCTTTCCACTTTGAAATATTACTTATTACGTATATTCAGAAGCAGTAGTATCTTATCTATTTTTCGTGCATCGTTCTTTTCAAAATAAATTGACATGCAATGGTTGTTGATTAATCCATTTTTTGAATTGTCATTCCTTTACCTGTCTAGTTAATCAATGATAAACTGGCTTTAAGTTACATGTTTTGTTTGTTTTACTGTTTCTTGGCCTTCCGGTATCAGCTGTTGCTTTTTGGAGTGGGCGATATTTTTATATAATTTTTTTTTAATACCAGTAGTGCTTGATTAAGTTTATTATGTAATTTATTTGTTTGATCAATGTTTATTA
Source organism: Pachysandra terminalis (assembly GCA_031762675.1). Taxonomy (NCBI): domain Eukaryota; kingdom Viridiplantae; phylum Streptophyta; class Magnoliopsida; order Buxales; family Buxaceae; genus Pachysandra; species Pachysandra terminalis. Next base: position 4,836,158 of record JAUPMG010000010.1, read on the forward strand.
TGTAATGTTTCATAAAATTCATCATTTTATCTTTTTGGTTATATTATCCTGGATAGTAAGTTTTGGTAAGGTTATTTGCTAGTGGTCCTTTCTCATGTTGCTTCCTATCATGCTAGTTGTAAGTAAAGTATGTAGTGAATTTCTTTTGTGTTTGCCCCATAAGTTTATAGTTTTCATGGTTTAATCATGCCGCAGGAATTGCTGTTGCTTATTCTGCTCCAACAAGACACGGATGCTTAAAAGTGGTTGAAAATAACTACTGTGCTTCAAGAAGAGGTATGTTTTCATCTTGTTCTCTTTCATGGGTACGTTTCCATTTGATCCTCCCATTCGCCTGAACACAGATAGGGAATCTCCTTAATGGGTTCATTTTCAAAAAAAATTTCCTTCATCTCCATCAATTCTTTTAATTTGCTTTCATTTTTATTCTTTTAATTTTTCCTTATGTACATGACCTGCATATAATGTCTAGAAAAGTTTCATCAATGTAGTCCATTTTTTCTTTACTTTATTCCAAGTAAAAGTATAATCGGTATAAACTTTTCTCTTTTCTCTGAAAGCTCCCCCCATCCCTCGCTCCCTTTTCGGTGAATATATATATATATATATATTTTTTTTTTTTTGCAGACTTCAATAGGTCTTTGAAATGCCATTCATCTCATTTTTCTATAACATTGTTTCTCAATAGATGATTCTATGTATTACAAAATAGAGTGGTCAAACATACCCATGGTTTCAAGGATCGGATCGGCCGATCCAGATTGGGATCAGTCAGGACCGGTCCGATCCCAAGCCACAATACAACTATTGTATCAAGTGGCTTGGATCGGACCGATCATACCTATACGGATCGATCCAGGATCCCGAGAATAAAAACCTTGAACATTCCCTATCACTCTTTGATCATTGTATTGTTTTCTATGTAGACATTGGAGTAAAATCTATCCTTTTCTCCTCTTCTCGAGATTAGATCTTATTTAACAGAATGAAATTAAAGATAAAAAATAATGGCCAACAGTAGAAAGGAAGCTGAACTAGAAAATAGAATCTGGTTGAGAGCTTTTTTTTTTAAAAAAAAAATGGTTTTACAAGGCTTTGTTTAATGAATTAATTACTTTTGTCCTCTGCCTCCAGGTAAATGTAGAAAAGCAATACAGTGTGTCCTTTAACCCTGCATAGAACCTGTGTTTTTCCCTACCAATCTTCTTATTATCTACAAGGACAGAATGCACTTTTCATCGTCAATAGCTAGTTGTTCCAGTTTCTGAGAACAATGGTGCACAATCATAATAGTAGAATCCATAGTTAGTCGTTACTTCTTTAAAGACAGAACAACAAATTAGTTTGCAGTAAAGAATGCTTGACACCCCAACAACAGCAACAGAAACAATACAGTCTAAGGGACATCACGACTAGTGAATTTCAATCGGAGGAGGCCTCTAAAATTCAGATAGTTCTTTCCCTGTTGGGTGATTGAATTGACAATCCCACATTCAACGAATTGTTGTCTTACAACTTTCCCCAATTGACCGACTGGGCCTACTGTGAATATCCTGGAGTGCAAATGTGGTCTTTGCCACTCATTAGTAGAAGCTAACCATCCTCCGTGTGCATTTGCCCTTCATTTGCTTCTAGGAACATTACTTCCATGCATTTGTTTTAACCTTTTTTAAGTATTTGACTTTCTTAGTATATGTGCAGGTGGGGTACGTTGTTTATCAATTCTAAATATCATTTTTGCTGTAATCTTTTGTCTTCTTGCTTTGTTTCTTGGTTCAAGCCTCCTTACGCTGGGAAGCAGCTGCTCCTTACCCTTGTTTTGGTGGTACGAGATTGCATCATGGGGACTTGTCATTCTCTATGGGGGTACTGCTTTCTTCCTGCAAAGGAAAGCAGCCGTAATTCTTGACGAGGGGAACTTTGTTGGTCGAAACTATGGGCTGGAGATGTTGGAGGGAGGCTCTCAAGAGGTGACACCAGAGGTGGAGAGGCGTGTGAATGAAGGCTTCAAGGCATGGATGGGATCATCTCTTCTAACCTCTGATGAAGAAGATGGGCCCGATGATTACCACGAGGTGGCTTATATGAACCGAACCATCTCTAGCCATCAAAGAACATAATTGTTTTCTATTGGTTTCATACTTCCATTTGTTTCCTGCATCTATCTCCAGAAATTCAGCATTATGAAGGAATGGAGCAAGTTACTGAATGTCAAAATTGAAAGGAAGAGGCAAATTGGCATCTTTAACCAGTTCTTTCAGGTCCTCTTTGTATGTTTGATTGTCAAAAATACTGTACCAGATGGTGTCGAAGTTGCATGCTGTCTTCAGAAGCCTGTTTCATGGAAAAACAATGTTTTTGTTTGTATCATTCTCCCACTTGATTACTGCTTGAATGTACTGAAGATTATGAAAAGTACTCTATAGTACCTCCTCTTTTTGTTTAACTGGAATTTTGGAAACTAGGAAGGAAACTTGCGACGGCACAATCGGAAAGTAAGTATATTACGGAAACTAGCAGGTGGCCTATCTAACAAAGGAGCACTGAGATTGTGGCTAATATTTGGTTCTTGTTCTGCATAGTTTTTTCTTGAGGGCATCTGTCATGACAGTGTCATCAGTTTTTAATGCCCAACTCCAGTTCAAGTTGTAGGATTTTTTAGTACCCCATGAGTGTGCTCTTATGTTTGTTGCTACTCCAGTTCACAAACACGCAAACACACACACACATCCTCCTAGTCCTGGACAATGACAGTTCTACCCATCTGCTGCTGTGATTAGAACTCCCAGCATAAATACAAAATCTGGGTTCAAACTGTCTTGCCATTATAGAGGAAATGATCATATGGATTGCATATTTAATCATATAACTGAGTGCCATTAAATACAGGGAGATTTAGTTTACACATTTGAGTGGTTATTTTGGTATATCAGTTACTTCATGAAACACCAGATTTTTTAGTTTTTAGTTTCTTTTTGAAGTTCTCAGCAAGTTGGTTCTACTTCCCATGGATGAATATAATTTGACTTGGCATCTTGAAACACAAAAGATATATGCAAGAATGTTCTACATTCTGCCTTTTGAATAATCTTTGTGAGCCAGAGATGGTGAAAAAAATTTCTGTTTTGCTATTGCAAAAATATATAGTAAATCATTAACAAAATTTAATATTGTAAATGTTAGTAGAATTCTTCTATTGATAATTAAGTTAAAAAAATAAAAAAGAAAGAAAATAGAGAAAAAAAAAAATAGAAACAAGATCTCGGGATTGAGAATATTTTGTCATTTTTCATATTTTTTCGTTGTCTTTACACATAAGATTGAGCTGGTTTTAGACAATCCCTTTAATGAGTTTTTGTTGTATACCTGCAATTAGTGAGTGAGAGAGAAATATCACGAGACTGCAATCACTTTATAATAATTTGTCTTCTTCTAGCTCTCTCTTTTTCGATGGCATGCTTCTCTCTTTTTGGTGACTTTTCTCTTCTGTCACAGAAACACTAGTCACCCAACTAATACAGAGAGAGAGAGAGAGAGAGAGAGAGAGAGAGAGAGAGAGAGAGATCTTTTGTCATATATTTCTTTCTTGATCTCCTTTTTATCTTCTACCCGAAGAAGTAGAACACTAAACTGTCTTCCTTGGAAAACCCAGAAACAAAATTCATGCAGGACTTAGAGCCATCTGCTTGTGAAAACCCAGAAGCCAAATCCATGCAGGTCTCGGAACCATCTGCTTGTGGAAACCCAGAAGCCAAATCCATGCAGGACACTGAATCATCATCTCCCAATGAAATCCCAGAATTCAAATTCATTAACGCCGACGACGTTCACTTTGATAAAGCTCTTCGAGTACACTTTCTATATCTCTGTTCATCTCTCTCTCTCTAGTTCAGTTTTACCTTTTTTGAGAAATTTTTTTTATATCATTCTTATCTTCTTTTTTATCACAGGAGCTCGGAGATTTGCGTTCTCAACTTTATTATGCTGCTGACTACTGTGAAACAACATTCTTGAAGACCAAACAGAAAAAAATGTGAGTCCCTTCTCCTTCCAACATCATTTGGAGCCTCTCCTCCTCTTGTCTCTGTCTCTTTTTATTTCAGGTCTCAACTGTTACTATCACACCAGGTCAGTTTTCTTCTTCTTCTTCTCCTTTTATTTTATTTTTTTAATTTTTTATTTTATATATATATATATAAATATTTTTAAGTCCTACACAGGAGTGACATTAGATATTGGAAATGCCTTTTTGTTACCTTGTAAATGTGATCGTAGATGAAACTTAGGCCTCGTTTGGTTGTCATTTTGGTAATGCATTCCATGACTTGAAATGAGTTTTCACAGATAAATGGTCGTCACAGAATGAGAAATTGCAAAATTCCCTTCATCACAGAATCACCTCTAACGCTGATTTTAGATTTTAGGAACGAGTTTTGAGTTTTTGCAGTGGCAAACTAGTAAACAAAGTGAGCAGTGGCAAACTTGTAAATACACTCTTTCTAGTACAAATTATTTTGGAGTGTTATTACTCATTATTGCATTTAAAATGATATAATTATGCAAAGATTATGTGTGGATATGGGATTTTATGAAAATAATTATAATTAAAAGAACAAAAATTAGAAAATTTGGTCATAACTCATTTTAGTACATGTTAACCAAACATCTATACTAGGTCAAAATTCATTGTTACATGCTAACCAAACACGACCAAGAAGCCTTCAAAATTAGTTCCTAAAATGAATTTAAGGGAACCAGTTCCTTGATTGAGTTCTCGATCCAGAATGACGGCCAAAAGAGGCCTTAGTATGTAAGATGGGGTCAAGTGGAAGTACATATGGGCAGCTAGGGTTTGCCAAATAATCTTCCACGTTTAAAATAAGCATGTTGCAAAGTTTCTATATCTGGTACTAGAGCATTTCACCAGAAAACAAGGCCTCATCAAGTAGTGGGCGCCTACACCGACTAAAGTTTGATCTTGGCCACTTTAATTTTTTTTTTTCAATTTTTTTTTGGTGATGTGGCCCCGACCCCACTTAGTGAGGACAGGGTAAACCCCAGATACATGACGCACCCATAAGGACCATATATCAGGTAAGCCCGATGACTCGAACCTGGGACCTCCAATTACTGAGCTAGAGAGTGCCAGTTGAGCTAACTCGAATCTTGGACACTTTATTGTTTGGCTGAATTTTGCTGCTTCTCTGAAACAAATGATCATTCTACTAAGATTGGCATCAAGTTAGAAGTTAAATTTTGAGGTGCAACTGGTTTCACTAAACTTGATTACATCCTATAGAATAAAAGGTCAGCCTTGCATCAGATCGTCGAACAGCGCATTGCATCGCAAGATCTTCAAACAGCATCACATTTGGCACTGTTTGCCGAAATATTGATTTCTTGAACTCACTGTAACTTATGGGGAAATTGTAGTATCTGATCATGGGATCTGCTTGCTACAACAATACTTGTAGCATAAGTTCATATCCTTCCTATAATAAACTGATTATCTGCAGGATCGTGGAGAATACAAAAGAGTACATATGCAGGGCAGTGGTTACTGTCGTTGATCATCTGGGAACTGTCTCTGCAAATCTAGAGGATCAGTTTTTGAAGAACAATGTTGCTTCCGATACCGAACTTCGAATCAATTGCTTGAAACAAGTCAGTATAACTTCGACTAAATCATCATAATGGCATATCATAAAATGGTTTACAGTAATAATAGTGACAGTTATGATTGCTAATTTTATGTGTTATAGAGACTTCTACTGTGTGAACAATATTCTCAGAAGCTCGCTCTTGCTAAACTACGATGGAGTGCGAATTCACCAAGATATCACTCTTGTTATATTGGACATTGTAACTATTTCCTATTTTACTTCTTTGTTTTGTTTAATTTATTGTCATTTCAATGGAAAATAGGCCATGTATATTCAATGCAGTTTCACTTTGGCTTTCTACATTTTGTTCTGTTAAACAGCGATTCCGAATCTTGATGAATCAAATGCAATTTTAAGGTAATTTCTTTTTCTTCCATTTCCATCAGTTCCTGCTTGGATTCTCTTGTTTTATTTTGGATTCATGTTTAATGTACAAGTAAATCACCATTCAGGGATTCCGATAAGTTCGATGCTACCAAATCTTTGTACAACTATAAGCTTGACACCAAGGGGGACTTACCTATTTTCTTATACCCATACACGCATAAGGCGCCTGTAGCTAGGCTTTCAACTTCAGATGTTGATGTTAAGACACCAAAGAAAAATTCAAATTCAGGTAACTTGAAAACTCTCTAGGAGTTCATGGATCTACTGTTGAGTTTTGAGGTTGGTTAGTCATTTCTTTACTTCTCAAGCTTCAAAAGTACTGAATTTGCTTATCTATTGTTTTTTTTAGGATCTCTTTCAGGATTTGAACTCTCTAATGTATTGCCAGTTCCTGCTGGCTTGTCCATACTACCAAAACTCAGGAATCCTTCTTTTCATTCCCAGGTGTGGTATCTCGACCCCCAATTCTCTTCATCGCTACTATTAATTTCTTTAGGATACAATTACTGACCCTTGTTTTTGTTTTTTGTTTTATTTACAGGGTACTCATAAGCTTGAAAGCAACATAATGGACAAGAAAGCAACACCAAAAAATAACTTCTTATCGCTCCTTAAGCGTAACAGACGTACCATTTGAATTACATTGAGACAACATTTTAACCTTTTTTATTTCCTGAATGCTGTATTTTCTTAGATAATTAAAGTTTTCACTTCCTTGACGCTCTTAGATCAGTTGAAACAAAAATCTATTAGTCTGTAATCAATAACATCACAACTATAAAGTTTTAGTTCATACATTGTATGCTTATATTTGTTGTTCATAGCCACAAATTAATCACAATGATCTTATATACTGAAAAAAATTAATGAACAGACTTCTTATAGATGAGGATCAATATTTCTGAAAGATACTAATCATACGTGCGATCAAGCTCAGATTCAGTTGGGAAAATGGTTATTTCCTATCCATTAAAAAAAAATAAAAATGGGCTGTTTCTTGGATGCCATTTTTGTTGAAATTTCAAGTAGGACAGATCTTAGTAGAGATAGAATTTCAAGGAAGATAAACTACCAGATATGCATTTATACCTAGATTGCTAATCTGGCAATGGAGATGAGCTGAAGTAAGAAATAAGAGAATAGTAGTACTCATAAGTTAGATGAAGAATGGCAGATGAGAAAGGAATGTGTTGAGTGACAATCAGGCTCCCATGTTCACAGGGAAATTCTTATATGCGATTATCAAAATGATTAGTGTTTCTTTTCAAGTGTTTGGTTAAGATGAGAAATATAGAGAAAAGAAAATCAGATTCGAACGACTTCACAAGTTTCAGATGAGTTCTCATATATTCCAACAAGGTTGATTGACTACTAAGGAACTACAAGAGATGTCATGGATTAGGATGGAGTATGGGAGAGTACTCTCATAATAGTCTTTCTTTTCTTTTCTCTTCTTTTAAATCTCTAACTTTCTTAGGAGGAAGGTTTTGATCCCCAAAGAGATTTTTTTTTTCTTTATTCCCTTCTCTTTCTTTGTTCAACCAAACAGGAGAAAGTGATTTCTCTAGTATTTTCTTTTCTTTTCTCACGAAATCCAAGGTTCCAAGCATATATTGGGCCTTAAATTCAATTTTTTTAAATTTCTTAATTAGTTTCTTTATCAAGAAAATTCTTAATTAATTCAATTACTAAGAAGAGACAAATAAAGATAAAAAATCGATCACATCTTTGAAACTTCATCACCTTCATACAAATCAAAGGACATTCATGAATGAGTTCCATAACCCAAAAATATCCTCCATACAATCTTATTGGCATCTACTCCATACATGATAGCAATTCAATACTACCAGCCCTTGTATGTTGGTAGCTTCCACATGATTTCTATAACTCTCATTTCAACTACTCTTCAACAACTACCTCTCTCTCTCTCTCTCTCTCTCTCTCTCTCTCTCAACATTGGGTAGGAAGCCTTGAAACAGGGTATAGCTTATAAGCTTCATATTAATTAAGCTAAAACAGACAGTCATGGCATCCATTTTTGACTCCTTATTGATGGATGAGGTGTGGGAATTTATCGCAAGGCGGCATTTTAGCCTTTGTTATGATCTTTCCATTTTTGTTGGATGCGTATTATGTCGCGACTTCTACATTGTTGAATTGAAGTTGCTTGTTTAATGGCATTAGTTCAACCTTAGGCTATGTAAATTACCTTTTTATTTTATTTTATTTATTTTTAGGGGAAGCTTGATGGTAAGAGGACAATTTTAGGCTATGTAGATTACTAAAATGAGATGCGTATCTGTATTTTTTTTTTTATGGATTCATGAAATGTTTCTCTCTTTTGATATATTATGATGGTTGGGAAACCCTAAGGAAGGTAAGCTATGATCAAGGTTGTACTAAAGAACATAAAAAGAACAACCAAGACTGGTAGATATAATATGAAGACTTAAACCTTCTTTTTATTAGAAGAGAGTAATCAAATTTCCTTTCTCCTCTGATAAGATACTGATTGATAGTACTACATATCTGTTTATAATGTGCTAGAGAAGCATAAACAACTAGAGATGAGTCACCTTGCATTCCAAATATGATCTCATTTATTTATTTTTTATTTTTATTTTTGTATTTTATGCTTTTTAAACAATGAAAATGAAAAGGAGGGGAAAAAGAAAAAAAATATCTGGCATAGTAATTTACCAATTATTCATTTTTTTTTAGTTTTTTATTGTTGTGGTTTCATGGTAAATTTCTAATATGGATATCAAATCACATGTCATCACTTTGTCTTTCCTTTCATAAAGACCATTTTAGGAAAAGTAATTGATATTTTATCAGTTTTATTTAACAACATTCACCCTTTTTCATCCTTTCTACAACCTTTTTCACTTTTTTTTGTATTTGTTTTTGTTTTTTGTTTTTTTTTTTTTAATTTACTTCCATCACCTCATTTTCATAGTTGCTTTATTCCTTAGTTTTTGTAATCACGGTTTCAAGGATCGGATCTGGATCGGCCAGAACCAGTCCGATCCCAAGCCACGATACAAACTATTGTATCAAGTGGCTTTGGATTGGACTGATCCAACCGATACCGATAAGGATCGGCGGATCCTGTCCGATCCGGTCTGATCCAATTTTCTTTTTTCAATTGGCATTAGATCGGACCGATACCGATATAGATCGGATGATCTGGACCAATCCAATTTTTTTTTTCTTTTTTTTTTGAAGGACGATACAAAACTTGGATCGGACCAGGATCGGTGATCCGGATCAGGATCAGCCTGGACCGGTCCGATCTAAGATCCCGAGAATAAAAACCTTGTTCGTAATTATGTTCATGCTTTTCCAACTGGGTATCTATAATTTTCTTGTTTTCCAAGCTTTGATTGAAATCAAAACTTGCTACTTAAGAAACCAAAAAAGGGAAATTAAAAAAGGAAGCCTATGTTCACCCTAAAAAAAAGAAAAAAGGAAGCCTATGAAGATAAACAAGGATGAATTAGAGAAGAGAGAGAGAAAGAGAGAGAGAGAGAGAGAGAGAGAGAGAGAGAGAGAGAGAGAGATCCAAAAGGCAACAGTAATAAGCTATAATAAGCTAACAGGTTGAAAGCTACAAGGTTTCTTCAATTAGAGAGAGATCCAAAAGGCAACAGAAATAAGCTAAAAGATTGAAAGCTACAAGGTTTCTTCAATCCATATGCACCTTGTTGAGTATGCAACACCGACTCTCTAGAATATTTGGGAAGATTCCACTAAGAAAGTAGTAGAATGTTTTAGATTTGTGTACCTATAGTAAAGTGTGGAGACATCTAGAGAGATGCTTGTAGAAATCTTTAGACTAGTCTAGGTCAATTAGCTACACCTATAAATAGGTGAGTGTGTAGCTCATTTGTAACACACGGAATAAAACACAGAGTAACACACAGAGAAACACACAGAGTTGTATCCTCTTCATTGTAAATAATAAAATAAAGAGTTTCCAAGTGTTGCTCTTTGAGTTGTGCTCGAATGTTTCCTAAGTTGCTTAGTGCTTCGTTTTAGTGTCGTGTCTTCGTCTCCCTACACATCTTTCATCCTATTTGCCATTCATAACTCAATTCACAAGTGAAAAATCCTAGATGATCCCAATCATCTTCTTACCACATAGCTTGTTGATTAGCAACTTCAATGATGTAAAGCAACTCAATGGCTCATATTGGTTGCTCAAATTCATATATTCCCTTAACAGTTTGGTATGCTCTTTATGATATCACTAGAGAAGAGCACCAAAATGTTGATATTGATAATTAATTCCCCTTTCCCCACCAAAAAAAAAAAACAAACAAAACAAAAAACTCAGTTTCTCTTGCATTTTCCTTGTTACTTTCTGGCTTTGAGGAAAATTTCATTAACTATACAAACTTGTAGGCAAATTCATTATTTGCATTGACTGCTTTCAACCCTTTAAAGGATATAAAGACAGAAAAACCCAAGAAAACATTTGTCCTGTGGAGCACCATTGCACCACACCCCCTTGTGCCCTAGACACATGCCTTTTGTCTAACTAACCTAACAGTTTTGAGTGTAGCTACCATTAAGCTTCATATAGGCATGGCTTGGCTAAGGCAAGCTGACTCCACAACCCCACCTTGCAGCCACACAACCACAAATAAATGTAACAGCAAGTAAAATAAGATAATAAAATTTTTTGAAATTAAAATACTTATGAAGTACTTGATGAGTGTCTTAAAGGTTATTGAACAGAGCATTCATACTCAAAAATAAAATAAAAAAAACTGGATTACAAAGGGTTTTTTGTGATAACCAAATTATCCTTTTCAGTTTAATTAATGTGACCTAATCACATGAGTTGTGATTTGCTTAAAGGGTTTGAATCACTTACAACAATCAAATATAATTAATGAAGCTAAAATAGACAACAAAACAGGAAACAGGAGACTAACCTGGAACACTGGGTATCTTGTAATCCACTCCAATACTTTCCATTCATTTCAAAGTTCAAGCTATGAAGCTTCACTGTGTGGTCTTATTCATTGTAATTTGATATTAACTAAGTGGCAAGGAGGGTGATTCTTTTCAACCCAGTTCAACTAGTGGTTGACCAGACCAGCCTCATGTCACTGACCTTTGCAGTTAATTAAAACTTATCCTGTTTGTCCACTTTTTTTTTTGTTTGGTGAAAGTTTGTCCCCTCTCTCTCTCTCTCTCTCTCTCTTCTTCTCTTACCATCCTTGAACCCTTGACCTTAAGGTTTGCTATCAAACCCTTAATCCAAATGAGCAAAGAAAGAATGGTGCTCTCTCTCTCTCTCCTTCTCTTACCATCCTTTGAACCCTTGACCTCAGGGTTTGCTATCAAACACTTAATCCAAACGAGCCAAGAAAAATGGTTCTCTCTCTCTCTCTCTCTCTTTTTTTGGTTGAAACTGTCTCTCTTTCTCTCTCTATACTTATAATGGTTTTTTTTTAGGGTTAGCAATTTCTAACCCATTAATTTTAAAATGGGCCCTCGTCTTTATATGGCATGGGTATTAATTAACAGGTTTAATTTTACTTTCACTCCTCGCATTCTCGATAATTGCAAATACACCTCATGTATTTTTTGATATTCCACTTGCTCTTTCTGCCAATAACTTTGAGTGAACGGAGTTAATAATTAATATAGTACGTTAATTTACTTTTTTTAACTCTGTCTTATAAATTATATTTAAAAAAGAGAAAATTAATTTTTATAAGATAAAATTGTACTTTTATTGTTTAGTTTTGGAAATTTTTTTCCCTCTAAGTAGTACTAATAAAATAATAAAATATGATTAAAATCTTACGGAGTGGGCATTGAGGATTTTTTCTCTTTCATTTTTAAGTACGTGGCTTTAGTTCAAGGCAATATAGTCCATAAATTAGAAAAATTTAATGACATCAACATTTTTTGTCCTATGATAAAATAAAAAGTTATCAAGAGGTAAACAAAAAAAAAAAAAAAAGTTATCAAAGAAGGTGGTCTATGCATTGTAGTACAGAACTTCAAAGGGTATCGGTGGAGTATTAGAAAACACAAGGGTTGTGTCTTCAGCTATCAGAAATGTAAAAGGGTGTAAGTGAAATTAACCTTAATTAATATTTAGATCAATTTGAACCTGTCAGAATTATTAAGGTGTGAGAGAACAATAAACAAGCAATAACAAAAAATAAACAAGAAGAAACAGATTTACATGAAAACCCCTTTAAAAAAAAAAAAAAAAAAAAAAAACCTCATAGCAAGAGAAAGTCTCGTACATGTTTAGCTCTTGTTCTTAAAAAAAAAAAAAATAGGAACAAGGTTACAAAGATCTCTCTCACAATTTTTCCACTCGCACATTGCCAGCTCTTGTTCTCACATATTAATATGTTTTTTTTTTTTTTTTTTGGATATCAAAGCTGACAGGGATGGCAAAGGGGCGGGTTTGATCAGGTTATAATTTCTTTTAAAAAAATATTTAATATTTTAAATATATTTACTTATAAAATATAAATTTATACATAAAATTTATATTTAAAATGTAGATAAATGGCAACGGGGTGTGATCGGGCAGGTTGAGCCAAACCCTAACCCGCCCCTAATCCTACTCACGGGTTACCAAACCCTAATCATTAGGGGCGGGGTGGAGTAAGTTACCCATTTAACCCAACCCATTGCCATCCCTAAGAGCCAAGCTTCGAACCGAACCACTTAGGGTTCAGATCATGGTTCAACAGGTTCGAATGACCCGATCAGTCTAGCCAAGAATAATACTCTCATGAGTCAGTACTACTAGTGGCTTGAGCCCTTTAGAAAAGCCAAACTAAAAGGGTAGTAGTTCTTGAACTGAATGCAGTTGGGTGTATTCAACCGTCTAAAGTTAGTTAAAGCTTCACTCTCCTCTTCCCAAATATCTAACGTTCAACACCTAATAGCCTGAACTCTCTCTCTCCTCTCTCCTCTTTCCTCTCTCCTCTCTCTCTCTCAGTTCAAAACTAGCAGAGAAACCCAGTTCCCATTCTTTGTTTTATATCCTTAAATCAGACATACCCCACTTCTTCTCTCTCTCTCTCTCTCTCTCTCTCTCTCTCTCTCTCTCCACCACCATTGATGCCCCTTAAAACAAACTCCCCATCATCAAAATTTCCAACTGCCATGGGTGTCGATATGTCCAATCATCCCACGTTTCGCACCAAAGATTTCTTCGCTTCTCCTGCTCTATCTCTCACACTCGTAATGATCCTTGACCCTTTTTGGTTTCAATTCATTTGGGTCTCTCTTCATAATTTCTTTCTTTTTTTTTTGTTTTTTTTTCCTTGATTTC
>JAUPMG010000010.1:4876788-4900794 GCA_031762675.1 Pachysandra terminalis
ATATATATATATATTCTTTTTTCCTTCTATTTGACTAGTACTAGCTAGCATCTACAATAAAAATCAACTTCTGTTTTTCCTTATAAAATGTTGTGCGTGCGGTAATGTGGCATTGTTTAGCTTATTTACATCCTTATGTACATGTATATGAAACAACTTGTGGAAGTATGATTCATTTGATGGTAACCAGTCTATAAAAGTAAATAATTTCCACTAATTAATTTAAATATACTTGGGTATCCGTGAATTTTATTTTTCAGATTTTACTGGGTCTGACACCTGATAATTGTATGAAGCAATTTAGTCAACTGGCATCTCTTTTGACTTGATGGTTTCCACTGCTTTTCTCTGATTTATTTGCACTGGCATTTCCATTTTAACAGGTTACTGTTGCATATAACAAGGACCCTAGCCCATTAAAGTTGAATTTGGGTGTAGGCGCTTATCGAACAGAGGTGGGTTTCTTCGATAACTTTGCTAATGTCTTGTCATTCAACAAATCCACATGCACACAAGCAAATCCAAAGACAATGAGAATTTTATATTACACAATTACATTTACAAGTGCATGTGTAAAAGAGAGGCATCACATCACGACAACTCATGCATCCTATGATACAATTATATCTGATTAAAGTTCTGCACAACAGGAAGGAAAACCTCTTGTCCTGAATGTAGTGAGACGAGCAGAGCAGATGATAGTAAACGACCAGTAAGCTATTGATGAAACCATTAATTCTGAGGTCTACCTATAATTTTATTTTGAAATAGCAATTGAGTTCTATTTTTATGTTATTCAGGTCCCGTGTAAAAGAATATCTTCCTATTACGGGATTGGCAGATTTTAACAAACTGAGCGCAAAGCTCATATTTGGTGCTGATAGGTAAGAAAGTCCTACATTCATAGATGTGATGATGAATCCCGTGGTCTGCAAACAACTAAAAAAAATGGCATGTGAAAATGACATGAAATTGTGTATTTTATGTCGAGGCTTCCACAATTCTGTTAAATTCCTGATATATCATCAGGCTTACAGATGATTGCTAGTTCTTTTTGTTAAGTTTCAAGTACTCGTACTTTTTGACAAGGAAATGCCTCTGCAGTTTTGAGACAGTTTGGCCAACTGGTGTCACACAAATGATCTTAGGTTTGTAGAGGAAAGAACTGATATGTATCCTTTGGCAGAATGCCAGGGGTTGTTTCCTGCCCAGTTTACCCTGTTTTTTTTATTTTTTATTTGTTTGTTTTTGATAAGTGTATTGCATTAGGCTGTGTTTGGCACTGCTTAATTAAGTGCTTATTTGAGCTTATATCTTATTAAAATACTTTTTTTAAGCCATTACTGCGTTTTAGTAATGACAAACAGGCATGTTCCTTACCACTTATGCGGGAAGTGGTTTCTAAACATTAGTGATACTTTGAAAATGACACTTCGAACCCTGAACACAATACTAAACCTTTTGAAAACGATATTTTTATCCCTAAATTTTAAGATAATTTCTATGAGTTTGTCTTGCTAAGGTATTTAAGTTACCCATGTTACCAAACACCTTTTTTTTTTTGAACCAAGCAACTTATTGATGCTGTGGATAAGTGCTTCCATCGAGTCACTTATCCAACGAGTGCTTATCCAAAAGCACCCTTAGTATATTTAATTATAAAAGTGTAACATCAAATGATATTATATATATCAACTAATGAACAGCATACAATTGGTCTGAGGTGGACCACATAAAGAGGGAACAAAAAATAATAAAATAACATAAACCATTAAAAAGAAAAAAAAAAAAAAAAAAAAGAACAAGTTACACCATTTTGATGTCATTTCACATGCATCCCACCATGTGACGCCCCCCACACCCCCCACAACATATCCTCCGAGGGTATCCCAACATATAATACCTCTTTCTCCACTCCTCTGGCCAACCTGTCAAGCTATCTTGTTGGCCGACCTGCGAACATGAAGTAAATTATCAATATAATTTTGAAGATAAAATCATTTTGGCAATTGATTACTTATTTTTTATTGGACAAATCATTGAATATCAAAATCGTATTGATGATTTATTTTATTAAAAAACAATATATAGGTTACTGATTAATTATTAGAGAGAAGAAAGATTGGTTTGTTTGAGTGCAATAAAACAATTTAACTATTAACTGCAATATACCCTTTCCTTGTGCCATTCACATTGCATCTATATTCTAATTTATATTTGGTTCTCTTTGGCTGATTGCAATGCTTTGATGCTTTTGCAATAGCCCTGCTATTCTAGAGAATAGAGTTGCAACTGTCCAGTGTTTGTCTGGTACTGGCTCACTGAGGGTTGGATCTGAGTTTCTGGCAAAACATTACCACCAAGTAATTAGCTTGCTTCACTTTTTTCTTCTTCTTTTCTTTCTTTTTTTTTTTGTTTATACCTTTATAAGAGAAGATATTTGAAGGATAACCTGAACTTAAGTCCATATTCTGTTCGCCAGCATACGATATACATTCCACAGCCAACATGGGGAAACCACCCAAAAATTTTCACCATGGCAGGACTGTCTGTGAAGACTTACCGCTACTATGATCCAGCAACACGTGGGCTGGACTTCCAAGGTTTGATGTTTTCTTCTATATTTTCCTTGTAAGCTATTTCTGGTTCTATTGGTGACTTTTCTGAATTACAAGGTGAATTATGGTTCTTCATTTAGCTGGTACTCTTAATCTTCTTTTTCTCAATCAAATTTATAACATGATCATCAAATATTATACAAATATTATGCAGTTTCTATGGGTTACATATTTCTGGTTGCAATGTAACTTCATTTTCATCTGGATCATTTTTCACCTGAGATCACTCTATTCTCTAGTACTTGTGATTTTTCCGTTCTCAATCCATGCTACCCTTACAGAATCTGATTTTTTGGTCTTGTTGCTATATGCTCATGAAATATTGGGATGGAGAAACAGGATTCATGTTGCCGACCCCAACTAGTTGGAACAAGGCATTTTGTTGTCGTTGCTATTTTTACGATGTGCTTATATTTTTGTATCTGTGGGAAACAGGGCTCCTAGAAGATCTCCATTCTGCCCCATCTGGAGCAATTGTACTTCTTCATGCATGTGCTCATAATCCAACTGGTGTTGATCCAACTCTGGAGCAATGGGAGCAGATAAGGAAATTGATGAGGTCGAAAGGGCTCTTGCCTTTCTTTGACAGTGCTTATCAGGTAACTATGTATAGGATGGAAGCCCGAAAAAGCAAAGGGTATGTGAAATATATTAGGGTGACGAAAATTAATAGGACATTGATAGATCTTTATTTAGTTTTTTTTTTTTTTTGAAATTGAGATTCAGTTTGGAGGTACCATAGTTTCAACTGACACATTATTGGCATTTAGGGTTTCGCTAGTGGTAGCCTGGATGCAGATGCACAATCTGTTCGTATGTTTGTTGCAGATGGCAATGAATGCCTTGCAGCTCAGAGTTATGCAAAGAACATGGGTCTCTATGGGGAACGTGTTGGCGCCCTCAGTTTTGTAAGACACTGAGACCACATTTTAAGCAGCAGTTGTCTTTCACTTTAAGTGCTTTCACAGTATTATGCTCTTGGCCAGCATGATTGTGTGTCGAGTCTATTATTGGAGAACAATTTCCTGTTATTAACCTTTTTTTTTTTTTGATCAGTTATTTCCTGTTATTAACTTGAAAGCTATCTTAAGTTGTTAGGACTACAGATGGCAATGGGACGGGTTAAAAGGGTTACCTGCCCACCACTAATGAAGTGGATTTGGTAAGGCATAAATTAGGTTCGGGTTTGGTTTGGTCCAGCCTGGGGTTTGGTTTGGTCCAGCCTGGCCCTTACTCGCCCAGTTGCTATTCAAGTATATGGTGATCATATATATTCTTATAGAATATATGTTTCACAAGTACTATATGTTGTACTTGGAAAACTGCATTTTGTTCATATGTTAAAGTTGGATCTGTCCAACCCCAACCAGATTGGGTTAGGAGTGGGTTTGGTATAGGGTGGACTCCTATAGGGCCTGGTTATGGTTTGCCAAAAACCTTCCCTGCTGTCTCTCTCTCTCTCTCTCTCTCTCTGGTTTTAATCGTGAGGACCAGTATAATCCATCCACAAGAATGTCCCATGATTTTGGTGTCTACAAATTTTGTTTATAGGTTTGCAAGGCAGCAGATGTGGCAAGCAGGGTTGAGAGCCAGCTGAAACTTGTGATCAGGCCCATGTATTCCAGTCCTCCTATTCATGGTGCATCCATTGTGGCTACCGTGCTTAAGGACAGGTATATATTTAACCTGCTATAGCTGCAAAACCTAATGCAATTCGGCTACCAATATGACCTTGTAGATTATAAGAGAACAGTGAGGCTTGTAAAATTGACAAATTTGCCATACAGTAAATAGTTGACATTCATTTATATGAATATAAATTTGTAGAATAAAAGTTAAAATAACCAAAAGAATAAACGGATATGAGCTGGTGAACGTACGTCACCATACAACCAACACCAATCTGTCACCTTCTACAAGCTCATTTGCTGCCCCATTAGGGAATTGCAGAACTATGATCAAAGTTGACTTCTTGATGTTATTAATACACTTACAAGAGTGGAAATGAGAAATACAATGTATACATAGAGAATAGAGCAAAATACAATTATGAATACACTTACAAGTGGAAAGTATGGACCTGCAATAATGATTGTAATTTACCTATCCTTACAGGAGAAAATAGAATTTATATAAATTTATCAAAAAAAAAAAAAAAAACATAGAAATGACACTTATCTGATTTATTTAATTTTCATGATTCGTCAAACCTCACAAAAGTGAAGGCAAGTGACGGATATATATATATATATATATATATCTGCCCTTAAGTTTAATCATGACATGAATGTAGGGATATGTATAATGAATGGACTATTGAGTTGAAAGCAATGGCTGACCGAATTATCAGCATGCGCCAGCAACTTTTTGATTCTTTACGTGCTAAAGGTAAGCTGATCCTGAGTTTATTTTCTTCTTTTGGGTGCCTCTTTTTCCATGTTAATTTCTCGTCCGTCTTTTTACTTTTCTTGTTATTGTAACTAATAGTAC
Source organism: Pachysandra terminalis (assembly GCA_031762675.1). Lineage (NCBI taxonomy): Eukaryota > Viridiplantae > Streptophyta > Magnoliopsida > Buxales > Buxaceae > Pachysandra > Pachysandra terminalis. The sequence continues at coordinate 4,881,897 of JAUPMG010000010.1, forward strand.
TGGATGGTACAATTGGTGGAGTAATCATCCATTAGCCTGTCTTTTAGCATTAACAATATATCTGGTTTATATTAGTTTCAACCTTGATCTTACTTTCCCTCCTTTTCTTATTTGGGTTGGGGACTTTGACTTTGATCTGTTAACCTCCCCCCACCGATTGCCCTAAGTGCTAACAGCCTAGGAACACAGCTTTGACCTATCAAAAGATTTTGATGCCCTGCAGAAAGGCAGGAACTTGAAGAGACATTCTTCCAGTTGTGTTGCAATGTCCCACAACGAAAAGAGATCTATGAAAAATTCCATAAGGACAAAAAAAAGCCCTTGTAATTGGGGATTCTTTTTCATACTGAATCTCCCTTTCTATTTGGAAGGAAAGCGATGAGAGTGCATTTGTGGTTATTATATGTGTTTGAAGGTGTATTGGGGAAAAAGGAAGAAGGAAGAAAAGGGAAGATTGAATACTGATCGACTTTGACGTACTTCTCTTATATGTTTGGCAGGCACACCAGGTGACTGGAGTCACATTATCAAGCAGATTGGAATGTTTACTTTCACAGGGTTGAACAAAGAGCAAGTTGCATTCATGACAAAAGAGTACCATGTCTACATGACATCTGACGGGTAATGTGTTTTATTACTCGCCTTTCTAATGGATCAGTTTGTCAAATGGTTTTAGCCATTTGATTTTTCTATATTCTTTCGGATGGTGGATAACCACTGAAAACATTGGTAAAAAAAATTCTTGAAAATAAAATATGCAAATCAGACGATTCAAAGTTATTCAAATATTATAATCATTTGCATGGAGATTTTAATTCCCGTCCAGTCCTAATCTGTCTATACATTTTTCATGTCTTAATTTGGGAGTTAAGGCCTTATTTTGGGGTCGTATGCCCTAGATACTAGGAGTTTCCAAATGTAATTCTCCAGTTTTTTTCTTCTGTCAAATACAAAAGAGTAGAAGATGCTCTATGTTGATGGTTTTAGATTATGGAAAATTTTAGTGAAACTGGGAAGAGTTCCAAACAAGTTCTGTGATGTCTTCTGATTGGCTAACAAGGTAGGGCCACCACCTTGAAAACTTAGAGCCTATTTTAATGTGTCCTGCTCCACATTACTTATCAATCATGGGACTACACATAAGAAATCAAGTTTTGTTGGCAGTCCTCATAAATTATTTGCATATTTGGAACCATTTACAACAGGCTCTACCATGTAGTTTTTTTTTAATTCACACAGTATTCATATATCCCCCCAACTCTTGTCCTTTTTACTCCCAGACATGCTGTTAGAGATAATGGGTGGCTCATATTCACTAGTCTCTAGATTCAAGGGGGAGGGACCTGAGGGGACCCATGGGGTTGTTGGGGGAGACCCTCGCAATACGATAAGGGTATATTGGGGATATTTCCTATATATCGGGTAGGAGTATATGTTGTAACCCTAATTCATTATTTGACGCAGTGGAAAACTTCTTACTCTCCCATGGACATAGGCTTTGCCGAATCACGTATTTCTGTGTGTATTGTTTTGATCTTCGTTTTTACTCTGTATTATTATTGCTTGATCCCGATCAACGCATGCCTACTCTCTGATGCCTTCTTGTCAGCCGAATCACAACTATCCTTTTGAGGAAATAATTTCTGTAAACAGAAATTTTATGGACCATCTACCCCTGCTCCCCTATATATTCTTTTCTATATATGTTACGTTTGTTTGATGTTTCAAAGGTATGGGACAGGATTTTCAGCTCATGAAATTGAGTTTATATATACAAATTTAATCTGTCCAGTTGCTATTTTGATATCACAGGCAATAGTTACACTCACATTTGATTGACTTGATGAAGTTGTATAGTTAATACATAATTGTTTCAAGCATAGTATTCATTAGCTTGCTCTGTATCTGTAATGCAGGAGGATTAGCATGGCCGGCCTGAGCACCAAGAAAATCCCTCATCTCACTGATGCTATACATGCAGCCGTCACCCGTGTTGTCTAAACTAATTAGAGGATTCATCTAGCAAGCCTCATTTGGCTTCTAAGCCTATCTTATGTTGTAATAATTATTGCCTCAAACAAATCAAAGTCCGTCTTTGGTTGAGGCGATGGGCGCAGAAAGAAACCGTTGGATTGAACATAAAAATTTTGGACCAATTTATATGAAGATATATCAATTACATGTATCTATGCACCGCGTACTGAACGCTGCCAAGCTTCATCCATGTATGATGGGGAAGTGAACCCAATACTGAGACTATGTAAAACAACGATTCAGACACCGAAATCATTAACAAGAGCCTTCTCCAAGTCTTAGGGCCTGTTTGGTATTGTTCTGAGAAGGAGAAGCGATTCTTTTAAAATTGATTCTTATGAAGTGCCTTAGAAGAACTGTTTCAAAGGAATAAAAAATGTTTGGTAAACAGTTATTGAAAAAGCGATTTAAAATTGATTCTTATGAAGTGCCTCATAAGAACTGTTTTAAAATAATAAAAGATGTTTGGTAAACACTTATTGAAAAAGTGCTTTCAAATTAGAGATGTTTGGTAAACACCTATTGAAAAAGCGCTTCTAAATTAGATTTGATAAAAACTTGTGTAGAGTAGGAAATCTATATTCAGTATTAGTTTTGTTCGGGAAGATAATATGGGTAAAATAGGTATTTTAAAAGTTTTAAAGGGGCATATAAGAGTGCGAAGTTAACATGGGTAAAAAAATAGGTATTTTAAAAGTTTAAAAAAGGCATATAAGAGTTTACGAAGTTAACATGGGTAAAATAGGTATTTTAAAAATTTTAGTTTTGTTTGTGAAGATAACATGGATAAAATAAGTATTTTAAAAGTTTTAAAGGGGCATATAAGAGTTTGCGAAGTTAACAAGAGTAAAATAGGTATTTTAAAAGTTTAAAGGTACATATAAGAGTTTGCGAAGTTAACATGGGTAAAATAGGTATTTTAAAAGTTTTAAATGGCATATAAGAGCATAAGACATTTTATTCGTGAATATAACAGGGATAGAATAGGTATTTTAAAAGTTTTAAAGGAGCATATAGGACTATAAGACATTTTATTAAAACCTCAAATTGATTCTCGTTAATGTGATTTTAAAAGCAGAAAATAGTAGCTTCAAAAAACTCAACGTTTGAATGAAGCGATTTTTGTGGAATTGCTTTTCACTTGAGTTTACTAAACGTTCATTTATTTATTTGAAGCGCTTTTGGGCTCAGGAATCGCTTCTAGGACCTGAAGAAGCAATTACAAACATGCCCTTAAGCGTTGGACAATACCACTTCCCAGAAACCAAAATCATGAACAAAACTTGGAGTCAAGAGTTAAAATGTGCTTACATGTACACTTCTCATATCTAGCAAGATGGATTGAGTGTGCTCAGATTTTAGGGTGTGGGCAATTGGTTGTGCTCAATGTAGCAAATTCAAATATGAACCTTATGGTAGGACCTCGGGGTCCCATAAGACCCCAGGAGGACGGATCCTAGGAGGACAAATGTGTGGCGATTTGGGGAAGTAGAACCCAATCCTTTGAAATTGGATTGAAGATAAAGTAAATCTTCTGGTCATATAAGGTTGGGCTGCACAACATCAAGTCGTTGCTTGTTGCTAACATTGACGAAAATCTGAAACAAAGTCACCAAAATTAATTAGGGGGAAAAAAAAAAGAAGATTGCAGAGAAGAACAATTAGTAACAAAATACTTCTAGATTATGGGATTAATTGCCTTTCGAGTCACCATTTCTGGGTAATTATCTTGAAACAGAGAGAATCTGATTAGAAGCAACATTAAGCTCTCGCTTAGGCATGTCTTTCAGGCCAGTCACCTGAATAATCGAATTAATTCCACCAGGCTTGAAATGCAAAAGATTAATTTCTCTCTCAAGAACTTGAACTCTCCATCTCAGAAAGCTCTCCAGCTTCTCCTAATCACCAAAGATCCTCTCGTACATCTCAGCAAACTTGGGCAATACTCAACTGCCATTGTATACATCATCTCATTATCCTAGAATTTGTTATATAATAACACAAGTTGTTATTTTTTTAACAATTTCTGAAGCAATTCCTATTATAATTTGTTAAATTATATAACAAGTTGTTATAAACCAACACGAGATGTTATTTTTTATAACAATTTCTAAACAACTCGATGCGCTTTATCCTTGGCCTGCCCGCTGGACGTTTCCTTCTGGGAAGAAAACAATATTTATGCACTTCGTGTTATTTGAGATCATCGCCTCTAATTTACGAATTTCTAGTTCAATATTTCTTTAACCTTCACTTGTTCTACGATTTTTGTTCTTCAAAAGCTTTAGTTTCTTTAATTTTGCTTGAGCTCGTGTTCTGGAATCGCAAGAAGAAAGCCCTAATTTTGGTTAAGCTCATGTTTCCGAATCGCAGGAAGAAAGCCCTGAGTTCGTTCTCAAATTGTAGCAAAAACCAAAATGAAAAACAGAGAATGGGAGAGAAGGAGAGTTCGAGTAAAGCAAAATGTATGAGAAGGAGAAGAGGAAGAAAATGGGAAAGCCCCGAGTTCGGATTTGAAGCATTGCCGTCGCCGGCATCAAATGGAGAAGGAGAAGAGGAAGGAGGGTGAAGGAGAGTTAGGGCAATACGAGATTGACTGAGTAGGGGAAAGGGATTGTGGCCAATGTGATATTTTGGAAAATTTGTCTTAAGGGCATTTTGGACAATTCATTATCTCATTGACAATAATCACTCAATCATAAATTTTTTTAAAGAGTCCATGCAAACTATAAAATGACCTAAGCAAAGCACTAAAACGTTATATACAAAGTGTGCGTATACCTTACCTAAAAAACCCTAAAATCTGTAGCAACTTGAGTTCAAGTTGACTAAAGACGTGCGACTCGCAATCGATTAGTCTCAACGTGCCCTTTGCGAGGTGCTATGACGTACTCAAATTTTGCAAAAAAAAAAATCTGACTTTATTGTTGGTGGTCCTTGCCAAAATATATATATAGTAGGGTCATTTGACAATTAAGAAGGGCAAGAAAAATTAATTAATTAAAAACCTTTTGCTGTCAGATTTATGCGGACCCCGGAGTCCCGGCATAAGATTCATATGTTGCTTTGCTTTCCCTATACAAAACCTTAAATAGATATGACTAAAGAAAATAACAAGATACAAAACAATGTACTTAATATCTGATCCATTACCCCATGAAAAATGAGTTAAATGTACATTTCATATGTTCTGAAGTCGGTGAATACTTCAAAAGTTTTATTTAAAGAGATCCTGAAAACAAAAGAATTGTCCAAGAATTAATCCTTGCTATATGCATATATAGAAGATGTGAAATTTTTTGATGAATAAGATGTGTAATTCAAACCAACAAAAGAGTATTAAGACGGATTTTGGCAATGTAATACATAAATCATAAGGAGAATGACAAAAAGTTGGAACATATGATGCACATTGGTTCTTATTGTGATGCTCAAGATCATGTACAAGCAAGAAGCAACAATAGCTTTTTGCTGTGACAACAATCACGCAAACAGTCAACATTGAGAAAATTTAAAAGTTGTGCACTTAGGTAGTGAGCAAAATCAAGTCAATAGACCAGAGCTCTCTCGCATTTCTACCTATTCATTGCTCTTCTTATACTACCCACAAACATCCTAAGCTTGATATAGACAACAACACAAAATGCCTTATCCCAACTAGTTAGGGTAGGCAACATGAATCCTATTCCACTATCTTCTGTTATTAAACTCTTACGGTTCATTGCATGAATCTTGTGATTCAATTCAACCCTAGATCGATTCAAATCAGTGAAAACATCGGTTTATGTTTGAATCTTACGATTTATACATTGAATTTTACGATTTACGATTTAATCAATAGATTCAACTCTGCAACACCAAAGAAAAATGAGCACTTCCTTTTTATTGAACAATTCCCTTTTTCTCGTCCGATCATTGTTTATATAGAATATAGTATTCTAAAACAATTAAGTACACATAAAGAAATATAGCTTATATATTTTAAACTATAAACGCCCTTTTCCCAGAAGAACTCCCAAACCCTAAACCTCAAATCCTATTTCTACTAAAATTACTATGAATCTTACGATTTACAATTCAAAATTACGATTCGATTGTTAAGTAGCCCCTAACGATTTTCGATTCAATTCACGATTTGATAACCTTGCCACTATTCAAAAAAAAATAAAAAATCCTAAGCTTCATGACTTAAACATAACCGAATGACATTTCTAATTCAGTCAAACATACTGCCCTAAACATACTTGGGATAGCTATGAAAGGCAAATCTTCATTCTCCTGCTTTGTATTAGAATATCACAAAAACCAGCCCACACTAGAGACAGTGTCTCTGAAGGCTACCAAAGTCTTCATTAGCAAATTGCAAAGAAGTTCACATTGCAATTCCTCCAGACCCAAAAGAGACTTATAATCAAATCTTTGTTTCCAAATTGTTCATAGAGGAACCTCCTGTAATGGTTCAGAGACTACCTGTTCAGAACTTCTCACCAGGGGCAATACTTGGTTCTGATAAGCTCACTACTTTTAGACATAATTCTACAACAAACTCCATTGATTTTAAAAATTAACAAACACCCATTTCAAAGAACAGTTAAACAAAGCAAGCTGACAAACAATTCCGTCCAAATCAAAGCCAATATCAATCAATCCGCAAAATAGCCACACTCCATTGATTTTAAAAATTAACAAACACCCATGTCAAAGAACAGTTAAACAAAGCAGACCCACAAACAATTCCGTCCAAATCAAAGCCAATATCAATCAATCTGGAAAATAGCCAAAAAACCTGGAGTCAAAAATAAGCAAAAACACTGAAATTAAAGCAGAAAAAAATAGGGAAAAGATTTCGATACAGAAAAATTACAAATCAACAGAGCTGATTATACTCTCACTCCTAAGTCTCTACTTTAGACATAATTCTACAACGAACTCCATTGATTTTGTAAAAATTAACAAACACCCATTTCAAAGAACAGTTAAACAAAGCAAACCCACAACCAATTCCGTCCAAATCAAAGCCAATATCAATCAATCCGCAAAATAGCCAATGAGTCAAAAACAAGTAAATAACACTGAAATTAAAGCAGAAAAAAAAAAGGGAAAAGATTTCGATACAGTAAAAATTACAAATCAAAAGAGCTGAGTATACTCTCACTCCCAAGTCTCTACTTTAGACATAATTCTACGACAAACTCCATTGATTTTAAAAATTAACAAACACCCATTTCAAGAACAGTTAGATAAAGCAAACCCAGAAACAATTCCGTCCAAATTAAAGCCAATATCAATCAATCCAGAAAATAGCCAAAACCTTGGAGTCAAAAATAAGTAAATAACACTCAACTTAAAGCAAAAAAAAAAAAAAGAAAAATAATTCGATACAGTAAAAATTACAAATCAACAGAGCTGATTATACCCTCACTCCTAAGTCTGCTGGGACTCCAATTGAATTCCGAGCTCCTGAGGTACCACGTCAGTAGGCTTTGGCCTGTTCCTGGCAACGACTGGAATAGCTACAAAAGTCTTTGTCTTGCTAATGGGTCTGCTCTTCTCAAGCTGAACAAAGTCCCCAACCTTGAACTGGTTTTCTGGGTCGTGAGCCTGGTACTTCTTCTTCTTCCTAACCCTCCTTTTGTACTTTGGGTGAGGAGCAAGACGAACCACCTCAACAGCAACGGTTTTGTCGCTGGTTGCACACACAACCCTACCCTGCAACGTTTTCATTGCTCGAATTAGAGGAAGAAAGGAAGGAGGAGATGGGTTTGAAGTTGAGAAAGAGGAGGAAGAGGGTTTGTTGAGGAGATTGATTGAAGTGGATCCATGAAGAAAAGGAGAACTGATCATCAGGGATTGTAATGGAGGGAGTTGCAGAAGTGGAGAAGGAGAAGTTAACAACATTGTGTTTGAGAGCAAGAGGGGAGAAGATGGGTGAAGAGAAGTTCTTCGTCTTTTTCTGAGACGACGACGAGCTGATAAGGTTCTTTGTGATGAGGTGCTATAGGCTAGGGGTGCAACTTGGGTCGGGCTAACCCGAATCCAAACCGACTTTGTGTCGGTTTGGGTTGGGTTTTCCAGTGCATTGGGTCGGTTTTGGGTTAGGACTTCAGGTAACTCAACCCAACCCCAAACCCAAGCCGAATTAACCCGATTATATATATAGAATTTAAAGAAAACCCTTAATGTTATGTTATTTATAAATAAACGCCTTTAATATAAAACCATTCTTATTTCTTACACAACAAATCAACAATACACGATTCAGATTCAGAAAAAAGGGGAAGAGCCCTAGGGTTTCGTATCTTTTGTTCTCATACTCCAAGTTCAATCCAGCGACAAGGTTTGCACTCTGCTAGAGATATGTTGTTCTCTCTCTCTCTCTCTCTCTCTCTCTCTCTCTCTCTCTCTCTTTCTCTCTTCTTTGTTTGTTTTGATTTTCGATGACTTATCTAATTGAATTTCTAAACAATTCACCGGAGAAAAGCAATATGTGAAAACCCTAGGCAGACAATTTGAGATAAGGAAACCTCTTCCCTTTGTTGGTCTCTCTGTTGAACCTTTGTTGGTCCCTCTGTTGAACAAATGGATTACATTGTGTAATCTCATTTGTTTTTAGTGTTAGTGTAGGGAAGCTAGATGTTTTCCCTTCCTATGGTGGTCTATGGCTATTCCCAGACTTGTTAATCATAATTGTAGTTTGGGTTAGATTGGGTTTAGGGTTTTCAAAAAAAAAATTGGATTGGTGTTTGGGTTTCAAATTGAGTTAGGTTGGGTTGGGTTGGGTTTGGGTTGACCTCCAAGGAGATTGGGTTGGGGTTGGGTTGAGGTCAACCCGACCCAAACTGACCCAAGTTGCACCCCTATTATAGGGTCTATTAAGGTAGATAGGGATCTATCTACGTAAATGCATATTAACCGTTGGATTAATGAACCTTTTGACTCCTTAGAGATGATGGTGATGGTATTAGGGTTTTAGATTGATACGTGACAAGGTTTAAAGTCTCGGGATCGGAGACCGAACAAGTCCCGGCTGATCTCGATCTGTACCAATGTTACCGTTTAGTCCTAATTCGGTACAAAATTTGTACCACCATTTTTTTTTTAAATTAAATTTTTTTTGGATTGGTTTGTGGACCGGTACAAATTTTTTTTTTTTTAAATTAAATTTTTTTTGGATTGGTTTGTGGACCAGCGGTACCAATCACCAAACCAGCAATACCTGTCAATACCGAACCGGTGGACCATCCAATTTATAAATTTTTGAAAAAATGATCGGTTGTATCGATTGGTCATACCAGTATCGGTTGTACCAGTCTGATCCATCCGATCCAAAATCTCACAATACAACAGTTGCATTGTGGCTTAGGATTAGACCGGTCCTAGCCGATCCCAATATGAACCGGCCGGTACGAATCGATCTTGAAACCTTGATATGTGGTAGAAAATAACTATCAGGCTTGGCATAGAATTTTCTTCGCCCGTTTAGGGTTAATATGTTTTTTAGGGTTCTAGATTGGTACGTGATAGAAAATAACTCGGTGGGGGTATTACTCCACCCGGGCATAATTTTTTTTCCAAAATTACCCTCACCTGGGCATAGAATTTTCTTCCTAATTGATGGTGGTAGTAGCGAGCAAGTGATGACTTAGGGGTCTTAATGGGTCTGGATTGAGATGGGTCCAACTACTTTCACAACCAAACCCTATTATATCGAATTAAGGAGGTACAAACGGGCTGGGCCACACGTGCTGACCAGTATGATTTGTGTCGTTCCCAAGCACAATACGACACGATAGGCCTTATTGTATCATGCCACGCCTGGGTCATGATCTAGTGCACGGCACGACCCGATCCGGACTCATTTTTTGTCTAAAATATAGGCAAAGCACGAAGCATGGCCGGGCACACATGACCCGTACCGACCAGTTACTTATATCTGTGATTTTGTGTAAAACTCGTATGTAGATCATAAGCATCATATATGTGCGATGCTTGTACGTGATGTTAAGAAATATAGGGTTATTTTGTTTTATTATTTATTAAGGGTAGAATAGTATTTTTTGTTTCTTTTCTCTAGTCTATATAAAGTCTCTTTGTATTTAGGTTAAACATTTTTTTCTAAATTTCATTGCATCATGTAGTATCAATGAAATCCTAGTTTCCTCTTTTCTTATTTTTTTGTATTTCTCTATATTTCTTTGGATTGTTTAACAGGAGACAATCACAACCATGAAAATCCTTTTGACAGTCGAGCATGAAAAACAGTTCAAAATAGGTTATATGTTGACCAGGTCTTCTTGTTTAGAATCCTGGTAAGAGGGTTCCAAAGAATGAATGGCAAAGCACATTTGCAAGAAATCAGATTGGAGATAAGGATAGGCTTATCCAGCTGCAAGCCACGTGGCATCTGCTAAATGGGATTCCATAAATCTCTCAATAAAACCCAAATCGCCACGTGGCAAGCCCATATCCAATCAAAAGATTCAAATCCAAATATTTCTAAGTATGCCAAGTTAACTGAAAGAAAGAAACTTGGTGTTTGAGCATAGGCAATGGCCTCCCTAGCAACCTTAGCTGCTGTACAACCAGTCGCCGCCGTTAAGGGCCTCACTGGAAGCTCCATTACTGGAACTAAGCTTTCCGTCAAGCCGTCTCGCCTGAACACGAGTCGGACTAGCTTCAGGTAACAATACTAAACCAGTTGAGAATTGAATTTCACATTAAGCAAAGTGTTAGAATTCAAGTCGTATTTCATTTCAATTCCTTGTTAACAAATTTAGTTGAAATCTGACAAACAGGTCTGGTGCCGTGGTGGCGAAGTACGGCGACAAGAGCGTCTACTTCGACTTGGAGGATCTGGGAAACACTACTGGTCAATGGGACTTGTATGGATCTGATGCTCCTTCACCGTACAATTCCCTCCAGGTTAGTACTTTTCCGATGATCGTATCGATAATTTAGAATCATTAGCGAGCTTTTTCGACATGTAACTGAATAAACAGAAAATCAAACTAGTCCAACATCTGATACTGCTCTTAGTGTAACACACAATCTGCTTCTAGGATGGATCATGTCAAATAAACTAACTTGAGATAGAGTAATTAGTATGATCCAAGTGGAATTGGGATCAAATTAGGAGAATTTCTTTCCTAAATTGAGTTGATTGCATGATATTAATCGTTTGATGACCGACCGTCACTTAGTTTTTCTGCACAGATTTCACGTGGGCAATGCAGAAAAGAGTCGATTTTGGTTCTTAATTGATCTATCTTTGCTTAATTATTCCTTTAGGCTGTATTTGGAACCTTAGATTTTGAAAGAAAAGAAAAGAAAATGTTGAAGAAAGCACTTTCTCCTGTTTGGTTGAAGAAAGAAAGAGTTGAGGATAGAGATTTGGAAAGAAAATAATTTGAAATTTTTTCTCTTTTGGGATCAAAACCTTTCTCCTTAGAAAGGTAGAGAATTTGACAGAAAAGAAAAGAAAGGTAGAGCACTCTCCAACACTCCAACCTAATTAACAACATATCCATTATTTCCTTGACGACTAAATCAACCTTGCCGGAAAATATGAGAACTCGCCAGAAAGTTGGGTCGTCAGAAGTCGCCGGAATTTATTTTCTTTTCTTTAGATATCTCATCATAACCAAACACTAAACAATATCATTTCTTTTCTTTTCCTTTCCATTTGTTTTTTACTTATGGAATGTGTAGCATGTGTGTGTTAATTATGTCTCATATGTATGTGGGAATGCAGAGCAAGTTCTTTGAGACATTTGCTGCTCCTTTCACCAAGAGGGGATTGTTGCTCAAGTTCTTGATACTGGGAGGTGGTTCTACCCTTGCTTACCTTAGCTCCACAGCCTCAGGTGACATACTACCAATCAAGAAGGGCCCACAATTGCCGCCTAAGCTTGGACCGCGCGGAAAGATCTAACTTTCTGGATACCCATTTCATCATTCTACTCATGTTTTGTTAATATTTGGATACCCATATGATTCTACTTTTGTTTTCTTAATATGTATCTTTCTCTTCAGCTTTATAATAACTATTGCTAAGCCATTCAATGACTTCTTTGCTTAAAACTTGGAGCTTTACGGGTTCTTATAGTCTTACACTGTATGTGTCTTCTTATTTTGAGGGAATTTCACTTGATTTTTTTTTTAGAAGCGTTTGGGAGGGTGATGCAGTCTTCTGTTAAGGGTCATAATTTTATGCTCGTGTTTCTGTTTTTGGTGATCTTTGGTTTTTTGGAAAGATCTCTTCGATTCCTACTATTATTTTATTGAAATTTTAATGTTTTGGTCTTCAAAATAAGATTGAAAGTTTGGTTGCAGAAAAGTGATAAATTTTAAGGGTTTTTGTCATTAGGATTTTATTTGAGAAGTCATGCGAGTTTTGAGTGATCATCTGAGATCACTTTATTATTAATGGCTTAGATTAAATTCTATAGATGGACAAGATTAGTTGCTTGGGTCTTAAATTAGGTTTTAGTTTTTCTTTTCTTATAGATAGATGTTATGAAAAAGTTGTAAAGGATTATTAGACGTTTTATGAAACTTTAATTAAGAGTTGTTGTCTTTTATTCCTACCGTTCTAAGGTTTTGCCCTTAAACCCTAGCAACTCTAGAAGGTTGTGTGTTCTGTGGTTAGATTCATCAACCCTTTTCTTCTTTACCTTACATCAGAGGAGGGTAAGACTGTGACTGCAAGGAAAAAAAGGTGGGAGACCTGAATTCTTTCTTTGAGATGATGAAAGTGAGATTAAACAGATTTCAGTAGCTACAAAGTGTACAAAACCATTGTAAGTACAGAAGAAAGCATATCCCAAATGCTTCAAACCCAATTGTTAAGGATTTATACTTCCCTATCTTAGAAAGGAAGGAAGAAACAGACACAAGGAATCAAAAGTTAAAAGACCCCATGGATTGGATTACATACATTTGGAATTTAAGCTTACTGTCATTCTCACTCCCTCTCGTCTTTCTCCTTCTCTTTCTCTCCTTCTATCTTTCTCCTTTTTCTCTAGTTATCTTTAATGGCGAGCCGTCGGACTTCTTAAGCCGCCCAAGTTCTCAAGCTTCTCTATATATGAAACTTTCTTGGTCACAACGGTAGGAGGTTCGCTCGTAGACTTCCCATCTTCTTCTTTCGAGTAGTCCTCTGAATCATCAGCCGGGTCCTTCTTTAACTCCGTATCTCCTTGCTCTAAGTGCCAACCCATGAAATCCGATAGCGTCATTGAAGTGGGTGTTTCCATAGAATTCAGCTTCTCTATCTCTTCACCGGGGTTAAGGAACTTCACCGCCCCGGCTGCTGCTGAGGTATCTGTCAAAAAGTTTCTGTTTTCCTCCGCTAGTGATGGATTCTGAGTGAGGGAGTCGGCGTAGAGAACATCTTCGATTCGAGAAATGACTGTGAATGCCAAGCTTTCTAGAATTCTTGAGTAGCTCTCAAGGATTGCTTGTCCTATATCCTGGGTTGTTCAAAAAAATTTGTTTTTAAGTCTGCATGTAGTTAAGAGAACTGTGAAAATGAAGGGTAATCGGAATGATTTTGTTCATACCCGATTGAATTGGATCTTACTTATGTCAAGTGCTGATTGAGGAATGCCTGGGAATCTTTGCTTTAGAAGTAATAAAATGGTTTCTGCTCTCTCTTCAAAAAGCTCCCTCTTCTCCAAACTCACAGCCGAACCCCAAGCAGACTTTCCATCTTTGTTGTTCATCTTCCTCTTCCAAATTATAATGGATGCCTCAATCCTGTTCTTAAGATCAAGGATCTTGTGCTCCGTCGACAGGTCCAGAGTTGATAGGAATTGTTCGGGATCAAAGAATTCAACTGTAATACTACGATAGATCGAGTCCCCGAGACTTGCTCTTCCATTCTGCCCACAGAAATGAAGAAAATCAGCAAAGGGTATCTATACATTCTATAGAACACATGACAATACTTTTTTTTCTTCTTTACCTTAGGGAGCGAATCGATATAGCTTTCGGGGATCACCATTTCCGATAGAACCTGAGCATTGATGGCCAAGGCTGCCTTCAGTACTTGGTTCACTGAGTCCTTCTGAAAATGCAACCATTTTCTCGACATATCGGATAGCCCTTCAGGGGGGACCTTAGCAGCAGGCAGCCACCATTTGTCATCTTTCCTCTGGTTGTTTCCGTTCTCGGATTCGTCTGCATCTCTCGACACATACCAGAACTCATTCTGGTCTTTGAAGTTATCTAAGTAGTCCTATATTGTAACCCCATTTGGAAATGTTGAAAACAATCCTCTAGCTTGAAACAATTTAGAGCTGAAAGAATTCGATTTCTTACAATGAGCATGGCATCCAGCTTGCGCAAGGCAGGGATATTTATGTGCAGATCGGTTCGTTGCCGTGTCACCATTATCTATTACATGAAGAAGGATTTGATGTAAAAGATTTAGAATTGCAATCAAAATGTGTAAGAGAATGAGAGAGAGAGAACTTCTAGTAGTAAGCTATAATATGTAAAAAAAAAATTAGAATAATCAAGGCTGATCACCTCCATAGTTGTTCCATCCTTCGACTTCTGTTGCGAGGGGACGAATTCAACAATATGATCGGTGACGGATAACAGCCAATCGATTTCTTTTCTCCATCTTGCTTTCCTCTCAACAGACATAGGCTCCAAACGCCATTGTTCGCCGAAGACAGAAGCTGAATTTCCATTAGAAAAAAGAAAACAGAAATCAACAGAAACCCAAGAACATAATTTGATTATTGGCATCTGAAGGTATTACTTGTCATTTGATCTTCTTCTTATTCTTTTTTCCTATTGTAGACACTCCAATTTGCACGAAATTGATTATTTTGATCTTTGCAGCTTCTGAAGGCTTGAGCTTGGGCTTGGCACTATAATCTTTGTAAGGGGTTATAATGAACCATAAACTTAAGTAATGATTAGGTGATTTATTGTAATAAAAATAAATCTTAGGGACTAAAATATAAATAATCAGAATCTTAAGGATTAATATGTAAACAAAATGAAACTTTAAAGATTAATACGTAAATAAAATAAACATTAGGGATCAATTTGTAAATGGTATGAGATTGTAGGGACTGATATGTAATTATATTTTCTTAGAGGTTTTGGGCTTTGGGCCCAATACGTGGGACAATGGACTGGGTTTGGTGGGTTTGGTTCAGACTTGGTTGTTTGGCCCATTAATTAGAATTAAGACTAGTTTAGTAATTCAATTTAGACTTGAATTAGCTAGAAGACTTGTTTTGTAGATAAGTCTAATTTTTCAGATTTCAAAATATAAAATAAAAAATATATTTAAATTAGTTAAAAATTTTATTTTCTTGTACAATTTTTATACTAAGTTTCTTCAAGTACTTTTAACTTAAATAAATAATTTTATAGATTTTATATAATCTAAATAAAACCCTAATATATATATATATATATATATATTTCATATTTTCCATGTAATATAGTGTTCTGCTCTTGACCTTTATCCAATGAATAAATCACATAAATCTCTACTGAGATCTTCTGTATGTGAGACTAGATGTTCTGGAAATCAGACATATATTCCATTCTAATAAAATTTACATCATGGATTTATCTATTATATTTGAATTGATATGAATGTTTAAAACTTGTTGTCTTGTGTTGATATTAGTCTGATGTTTTATTTATAAAAAATATGTAGAATATGATTTTTAATCTCATATTTTTATTTAGAGTATATTACAATGTGTTTAACAATATAAATTTTTATTTCGCAAAACCTATCTTTTATGTGGTTCAGTTTAATTGTTTTTATAATTATATTTGGGTTTTTACAGTAAGTGGACTGCAGGTTTCAGATTCTAAATATAATAGTTAAACATTTTATTTAGACTTGAAAATTTTTATGTGTCTTTGCCTATGAATCGAGATGTCTTTATAATTTTTGCAGAATTTTTTAATTTTTTCTTCCTGGTAAATAAATCTCTGCAATTTTCCGGTCTCAGTTTGTTTTGCAGTGTTTTTGATTTTGTTCTATGATTTTAAGATATTTTGATTTTTTTTAGTTATTTGTTTTAGTTTATTTGCATGATTTATATTATACATACCACGTATGCTTAGTTTTATTATATTAAGATTTTAAAAGTTTCTTTTATATTTATTAGGTAGTTTTTTTTTCTGGCCAAATAACCTTAAACCGGGTAATCGATTGAATCGAGAGTAGATGATGCCTAACACTTTCCCATCTCTCAACTAAATCTCCTTACTTGAAATCTGATTAGACCATCCTAAATTTCACATTTTATTTAATTTTTTAATAAAATTATAAATCTATGGGTGATCATTCACACCTGAACTCGATGAATGATGACGATTCTATTAACCCGATTTGCTCAGGGTCCACCCGACCTAGGGTGATCACACCAACCAAAAACAATTCTTGAATCTTATTAGATAATAACATTCGCACAATTTACTAATGAAAAAAAAAATTGTAGAGAAGTAGAGAGATCCAAGATACCAGCAAGGTTGGTAATGGCATTTGACAAGGCCAAAGCCGAAGAAACGCCCTTCCCGCCTCCGGACATATCTTCACCCAGAAGCAGCTTAGCAAACCTTTCCTTCAACAAATCCACATCTGAAACACACATTGAAATGGATACAAAATTCAAATTAGACCGCGAAAGGATCGACAAGATATCAAATCAAGACATCAAAGAAAAAAAAATCACAACTCACCTGATGAGGGTTGCTTGTCTTTGCCTTGCAGACTACAATACCCAGAAGAAGAATCTTTGCTCAAGCGCGACCTTATATCCATTTCATTGGATCGATTGAACACCCACCCGATTTGTTGATTCTCCTCCGACGAACGGTCAACGGGAGCTCTTGATCCCTGACTTCTAGAGATAATCCTATCATCAACCAACCCAGAACTACTTACACTCTCAAGGATCAGGCTCTGCGCATGCCGAACTGTACCCTCAAACATCCCTTTAAAGTGGAAAGATTTCGACTTTTGAATGGTGTTTCCTTCCTGATCAGATGCTCGAACCATCGTAGTAACTTCGAGCAAAAAGCACAATTAAGGGATGAAAGAGGAAGAACAGAACATGGCCTATGGAGATTGAAAGAGAAAGAAAGCTTTAGCTAACCTTGATTATGGTTTTGTTATAGGAGAAAGATGGATCAAGAGGAAAAACCCATCTCCCAAATGAGAGGATAGAGATTGAAAAACAAAAAGAAATTGGTTATGGAATTTTTTTTCCTTCTTATATGGTGAAATTATAGAGGATTGATTGAGAGGAGATTATTGTTTGAAGGGCTAGAATTGTTTTTTTTTTTTCTTTTTCTCTTTTTTTCTTTGGAGTGAATGGAATGAACGTGGGGTGCATGTTTGAGAAAGAAAAGGTGAGGTGCAGCAAGAAAAGAGAATAAACAACAAGAGAGATTACTGTTGTTGGGTTTGTTTTGAGGATTTTGAGCATTGAATGGTTGATTTTAGTTTGAAAGTCAATGGCTGGCAAAAAGCCCGGGAAGACATGCAAGGAAAACTAACTACCATCTCTTTTATCTCTTTCTTACATGGCATGGTCTTATTGTTAATTTAGTATGTGCCTACAACTTTTCAAAATTACGAAAACACCCCTGGATTCTCAAATCTAAAATTAGATTTTTTTTTCAAATTTTAATTTTTGTTTTAAGTATTAATGATATTGGCTGTGTATAACAAGGCTTTTATTCTCGAGATCCTGAATCGTACCGGTCCAAGCTGATCCCGATCCAGATCGCCGATCTGGTACTGGATTGGCCGATCCTGGTCTGATCCAAATGTTGGATCTTTATTTTAAAAAAAATTGAATCTCGGAAACGGCGATACCGGTTAGTGTCGGACCGATCCAGGCCAATACCAGTTGGATCCTTTATCTTATAAATTAAAAAAAATGAAGATCGGTTGGATCAGTCGATCCAGTCACTGGACCGGTCCAGATCGGTATCGGTTGGACCGGTCCGATCCAAAGCCTCTACGATACAATAGTTGTATTGTGGCTTGGGATCGGACCGGTCCTAGCCGATCCGATCCGAACCAGACCGATCCTTGAAACCATGATGTCGAAGGAAGAGTTATATTCAAATGGGGTCTGGCACTATATATCCTTTTCATTTTCTACTTTAGTAAAAGAAAATTAGTGATGAAAAAAATAAAAAACAACTAAGAATGAAGAAGAATGCATAGTTTTTTAGAATTTTAATGTTTCTTTTTAAAGAATGAATGATAAACTCCACTTACACCCCCTCACCTTTCTGAAACGTCACTTACACCCCCTAAGGTTTATACAATAATGCAAAGGCACCCCTTTTGTTAACTTTTTATTTAAATATTAATAAAAGTGCTGATGTCATTCAAATTTTTGACTATATTATCCTTATCTAAAGTCATAAAATACATTTATACCTTTTTTTTTTAAAGTCATTTATATCCTCCACCACCACCCCAACAGTACCACCACCACCTAAGTGTGCAAGGGATGCACATTGGGAGGTGATGGTGGTGGTAGTGGGGTGGTGGTGGAGTGGTGGTGTAGTGGTGGTGGTGGTGGTGGGGGAAGTGGTGGTGGTAGTGGTGAAGGTGGCGTGGTGGTGGTGGTGGTGGTGTGGTGGTGGTGGTTTTGTGGTGGGGTGGTTTTGGTTGTGGGGGTGGGGGTGGTGGTGGTGAGGTGTTGGTGCTGGTGGAGTGGTGGTGGTGGTGGTGGTGGGGTGGTATTGGTAGTGGGGGTGGTCGTGGTGGTGGTGAGGTGGTGGGGTGGTGGTAGTAGTGTGGTGGTGGGGTGGTTTTGGGTGTTGGTGGGGTGGTGGGCGGAGTGTGGGGGGGGGGTGG
>JAUPMG010000010.1:4917707-4929256 GCA_031762675.1 Pachysandra terminalis
TATATATGATATATAAGACCGAGCCGAGCCTACCTAAGCTCGGCTCAGGCTCGTTAAAATAATGAGCTTTTTTTTGGTCTCAAGCTCGGCTCGCGAGCCTAAATATTGAGCTCAAGCTCGGCTCATGCGAACCGAGCCTGAGCCCAAGCCGAGCTAGCCCGGCTCGTTGACAGCCCTATTGTAGAGGCATAATTGATAAGATATTTTCCAATATATTTTATTTCTTCTATTTTATATTTTGTTGTCTCTATATGTTGAGTGTGGGGGGAAGGGAATGTCGAGACACTTTAGAAGAGACTAGCCATGTGCTTTGCCCTAAATTAGAGGAATGCTCTAATTTGGGAACATAGAATAATCCCACTCGACTGATAATGTGATACTGCCAATTTGCAGAAGCCAGATTATTTTGTCGAGAGAGATTATGCAAGTTTCCCTCGATCAAAAAAAAGTTATGCAAGTTTCCCTCCTAGTGGATGCACAGGAAATGGCTATATCAGAAGTCATAAGAGAAGGTGCAGTAGTACGCCGTTTGTGGATTGCTAAGAGTATGTTGTTTGGAGGCTAGGATTTTGATAAGCCAGAGAAGGGGAGGGGGGAGTAGGATTAAGTTTTTTTGAGATACGAATTTACATTGGGTATACTAGTTTTTTTTTTTTTTTCCTTTCTTGTTTGAGAGTGAATTCTTGATTTTTTTAGGTGAAGATTGGCATGTTTGTTGGCTGTTCAAGCTTCAGGGGGTTCAGAGGAAGACAAAGTTGGATGCTTATCTGTTTTCTTAATTAAAATAGAAGAGTTAGAGATAATTGGGTTTTGTTCATGGGGAATGGAGTAGGACAAGTAACTAGATTTTTTTTCCCATTACCTTCTGGATTGTGTTGTTGAGTAGCATGGTAATTGATCAGGGAGTTCAGTATTCTTACTTCTTGTAGACTGCTCTCTTTCTTCATCATATATTCACCTCCCAAACAAGTATGATAAGTGTTGTGCTGGTGAAGATAATTAGAATCTTTTCGCCTTCACTTGCTGTTATAAGGGGGTTTTGGAGAATCTGCTCTAGGGGATCTTTGGGGATATGATGAAGGGAAAAAAATAATTGAATATCTGGACCAACCATTTCTTTTCCTCTGATCATTGACAGTATTACTACAGCCATTTTTTCTTAGACAAAGTAAATGGAGACAATAAATTATTACAACAAAAAGAAGAATCTAAAATCACATACCTTCTCAAGACAATGAGTCGGCATACTTGTTGCTGTCTATGTGCGCATTTCTATAGAATATATTGAGTCCATTGCTAATATCTTCAAATGCTTGCAAGATTCAAGGTTGCTGCCTGCTGCATATTCAGAATACATCACTCTGTCGGCTTTAGTTGACATTAATTGGTAGCAAAAAGTTGATTGTAGACAGTGATCCTTTAACGATACGATCATCAAAATATAAAAGAGCCACATGTTGTTGTTAGTTTGTGATTACAGACTTCACTGTCTGTTCATTAGTCAACTTGTGGTTATTGGGTACACTTGATTTAATAAAGGAGGGAAATGGAGTATTAAGGTTGTTACTTTTGCAGGGTTGACTGGATTTATAGGCTACTCGAAGGTTCAAGTTTTGTTTGGGGCCTTTTTGAATTATCTTTTCGTTTGCCATTGTGCATTGTAGGGTATTATCACCATTTTAGATGGCTTGAATGTGTTGAAATTATATCATACTAATTAGGAAATGTACCAGATATTGATGGTGCAGTCTCATATACTCAGATGGAATGAGAAAGAACCACCAGATTTTTGAGGAAAAATGAAATTACAGTGTGTTCTCTTCTAGTATGGTTAGAACCTACCTGTTGGATTTGCTCTTGAAGAGATATAGAAAACCTCCCTAATTTTTTGAAACTAATGTTTTTCAAGTATTTTTATATGTTCTAATCCATATAAATATCTTTCTCATACTAACCATTTCTATATACTTAACAATTAATTAGATATTTCTGATTCTAGTGCATTTGAAATCTAACTTTCTTCATATATGTGAAGAATGTGTGCGTGTGTGTGTGTGAATGTCCATGCATTTCTCACATTATTCAAAACACTTTTGCAGTTCAGTGGCAAATCAGTCGGCATTGTAGGGTTGGGCAGGATTGGTTTAGCAATTGCAAAGAGAGCCAAGGCATTTGGATGCCCAATCAGTTACTATTCCAGATCAGAGAAAGCAGAAATAAACTATAAATATTATCCAAGCATCATCGATTTGGCTGCTAACTGTCACATCCTTGTTGTGGCATGCCCACTTACAGAAGAAACCCGCCACATTGTCAATCGTGAAGTCATCGATGCATTGGGTCCAAAGGGTGTGATCATCAACATAGGGCGTGGTCCACACGTTGACGAGCCCGAGCTTGTGTCCGCATTGGTTGAAGGCCGGTTAGGTGGAGCAGGACTGGACATGTTCGAGCATGAGCCTCAGGTACCCGAGCAGTTATTTGGGCTCAACAATGTGGTACTCCTGCCTCATGTGGGTAGTGGCACGGTGGAAACCTGTAAAGCCATGGCTGATCTGGTGATTGGAAACTTGGAGGCATACTTTTTGAACAAGCCGCTCTTGACTCCGGTGGTTTGACCATGTCAAGACAGGATGTGCATTGTGAATATGGTTGATTTGGGGACCTTTGCTTGCTTATCTGAGGTGGGGGAGGGTAATTTATTTGGAAATCTCTGGATTCTGAATATCTCTATCTCCATTTGATAGAAACTTGAAAAACTAAATCCTGGTAAATTCCTGCATTGAGGAGTTTGGACAAACCATTTCTCCCAGTATTCATTAGCTTATATTTCAATTCATTTAGTCTGTTTTAATCTCTCTATCGACCTGTTTCATGAAAAGTTCTATTTTCTAGGAAAGTTTCTATTGAATCCTAGCAGTAGTTAAGTCTGAATCTCATCTGCCTTCACCTATACTGGACAGGTCGCCTCAGCCGAGACTTTCGAAGCCATTCGAATTGGTTGGATTGTGTGGCACCGGCAGGTCCCACCGGCAGGTCCCATCAAGCAGCTGCACTCCCAGAAATGTAGTAGATCAGTTGTAGGAAGGGATGTACAAATGGACCGGGCCGCATGTGCTGGCTTGGCCCTACACAATTTGATCCGTGCCCAGGCACAGCATGACACGACAGGCCTTATAGTGCCGGGCCAGGCCTGGGTTCATGATCCATGACATAACACAGCACGACTCTGGCATGATTGGGTTTTGCCTAGATCTGACAAAATTATAAGAAAAAGCACGAGCCCAGCTAGCCCGACCCGGTATGGCACGATAATAATCATGCCTCGTGCCAGACCTAGGAGGCTCGAAATTAGACACGGCATGAAAGGCACGAGCTTCTCTGCCATTGAAATGGGTATTGACATTTTTTTGCCACGTGGTAAACCTGGTCAGAGCTCAGCTTTTGTACACGTGGACAAGTGAGTTTATCAGATGAAGCCATACCCGATAGCTGACTGGTGATCAGAAACTTGGAAGCTCACTTTCTGAACAAACCCCTCGAGTCCAGTGCTTTGACTATATTATCTGAGATGGGGTTTGAAGGTGATTGATCGATTGGGGGGTAGGTCCCTAACAGAGGGATGAGGATCCTCTGTCTGATGGAAGGGAAACTTCAGGTCTCTGCCATTGAAATGGGTTTTGAGTCAGATTTTTTGCCACGTGGAAAACCTGGTCAGAATTCAGATTTTGTACAAGTTGGGTTTGTCAGATCATGTGTCAGACTAACACTGGAAGCTCATCTCATATTATTTGAGGAGTTTGAAGATGATTGATCGATTTGGGTGGGGGGATGATGGAAGGGAAACTTCACGTCTCTGCCCTTGAAATGGGGTTTGAGTCTTTTTTTGGCCAGGTGGAAAACCTGGTCAGAATTTCCAATGATGGAAGGGAAACTTCAGGTCTCTGCCCTTGAAATGGGGTTTGTGTCTTTTTTTTTGGCCAGGTGGAAAACCTGGTCAGAATTCAGATTTTATACACTTGGACAAGTGGGTTTGTCAGATCATATGTCAGACTAACACCGGTTCTTGTGGGTGAGGATCTTCTGTGTACCGGTTCTTGTCAACAGTCGACCCACCCAGTCTCTTGTTACATCTATACCCTTATATAAAAGAGGCAATGCGGTTTTTTATCCCGATGTCCTGATATTGTTACAACTTTAACCTGTAACTTATGAAAAATATATACTCTTGATCTGTCTCTACTGTTACAAAGAGTAATCACACATGTCAAGACACTTTCATCTCTACGTGTATGTCTGCTTTTGTATAATCCATTCTCGATTATACTTTGACAAATTTGACAAATTTTTTATATACCCTAATAAAAGAGACTTTCATCTCTAATCTAATCTATGTGCCTGCTTTTGTATAATCTATTTTCGATTATACCCGACAAATTTCTCATATATTAGATATTAGGGTTAATACCACTTACACTCCTAACATTCTAGATAAATACAGAAACACTTTTTGTGTTGTTTGATATTACACTTACATCCTCTGTCAGTACATCCCTAGCATTCTAGATAAATGTAGAAACACCTTATCCTTTACGTTGTTTGATATTACACTTACATCCTCTGCCAGTACCATCCGATAAACAACGTTAGTAAAGCATGTTAATTTTTACTATTTTGACTCTTGTCTTAAAAGTTATATTTAAAAGATTAAAAACTCAATTATTTTTAGAACAAAATTACCCTTCACTAATTTTATTTACCATAGCAAAAATTCATATGATTTACAATTATGTACCAGCACATCATTCATTCATTGTAGGACATTTTAATAACATATATATATATATAACTGGTAGGACCTACATCCACAAAACAAATATTTCTTGATTAAGTGGTGTCGAGGTACATACCAAATACCTCGTCTAGATATAAAATTATTTTTCAGTGATGTAAGGTCTAAATAACTATGAACTATTATTTATTGTCAACACAATGCACATGCAGATGCGGTAGGTAGAACTCATTATGAGTAGCCTACATGTGAGATCTTTTTGGGTGTGAGAGGAATGTCTTTATTATTTTTTTTAGGAACCGAGGTGTCCGGGCCAACTTGCACGCACCACGACTAATCCCCCGAGTCCTAATGTTAACGACCGGGTCTAGTGGCCCCAAGTGAAACGGCCCCCCACAAAATCGAATCCCAGACCTGATGCTTAATGAGGCACCAGCTGCAAATTTTTTCAGATGTCTCTTCTCTACGTGTTGTTAGTGAGACAATTAAATTTGAACCGATGACTTATCCCTTACCATGGTGTTACTCTACCGTTGACTTAAAAGTGCCCATCTTCTTCAATTCATAAATTAGCCCGCTATATATATATATATGTTTCTTTTATTTTGTTTACATAAAGACTATGATCAAGTCATTTGGTGTTTATACATAAAATAAAAAAAAATAAAAAAATAAAAAAAATTTAACATTTATTTCCTTTTATTTACATTCATAATATTATGAAGTCCTCATTGTTTGAAATATTTTATTTATATTCAGGATTTTATTCATTTGGAGACTAACCACATAATTAGATTACAGCCATTCAAGTTGATTGGAAGATCATATTTTCTTCATATATGTTTGCAATAGTAACATACATAACCAAATCTTATTCTTTGCATTATAATTTGATCTAAAAATAGGCACGTGCCATGACTAGTTGTATAAAGAAGTTTATCCTCTTAAGATCAGAACAAGAGACGTGAGTTATGAGCATATATTTGCAACTCTTTGTCTATTTCAGCATTTTGTGAAGTTCTAGTGTTCTGTAGAATAAGAAAAAGATAAGGACTCTTTTAACAACTTGTCTATTACCTGTACAAACAAAAGAGCCATATATAAGCTCCTCTAAAGAATACATTGTAACTTTAAAAAAAAAAAAAAATCCAAAGATCCCATATGGAGTGTCTCTAGAATATCCTTTTTTTTTCCTTTTTTTTTATTTTTTTTATTTTTTTTTATTTTTTATTTTTTTCTTTTTACCATATCTGATCTTCTTTTCACTACTACTGATTTCATCTAAAGGTTATATTTAATCTAGTTTATCCACCAACCCAGTTTAAAAAATAAAAAAAAAAAGATGGGAAAAACTAAGGAAGAAGCCAGAAAGAGAGGGAAGGGAGAAGATGATTACAGCAACAAGCAAATACTTGTATATGGGTATTAAGAAGAATCAGAAGAGGCCCCTTTGAAGATAAGGAAATTGAGGGTTTCCAATGCAAAATACATGAAAGTCCCTTGATTATGAGTGAAGAAGCATCCAAAGTTGGAACCCACCACACATTGCCATCCAGACCCATATATCCTATCAAATTCCTGTTAAATGTAAAACTTAAAATGATTCAGAAAGCACTTCTCAGAAGAAGAAAAAAATGGTTAATGGATTGATTACACATGCGTTTTACTTACCTTTTTGATGTGACCAGCTATGGATGTGCAGTCCAAGACATCATAGAGATCTAAAGCTTGGGATGCAGAAGCCATGGCTTGGATCTGCATCTTTACTGGCATGTCTGTGTCCTCTACCATAGCCTTTCCTTCTAACATTTTCTCTCAGTAATCAAAAAAAAATAAAAGGAACCAAGTTGAGGGGAGTGACTAGTATCTCTCTTCTCCAAACCCCAGTAAAGAAGATTCTCTCTGTCTACTTCTCTTCCAATGTGTGGAATGCAGAAACAAAAAAAAAAAAAAAATAACCAGGTTTCAAAGATAAACCTTGAAGTCCAGAGCTTATCTCTTTCTTCTCTCTCTTCCAAGTGTAAGGGAAGGAGTTGTTAAAGTAAATGAGGAGAAATCTCAAGCTGGCAAATACTCCAACTCTACTTTTCTTTCTTTCCTCAATGAGAGGACTTGCCTCGTCATATAGGAAATCTCTCTCTCTCGCTCTCTTAAAGTAAATGAGGAGAAATCTCAAGCTGGCACATACTCCAACTTTACTTTTCTTTCTTTCCTCAATGAGAGGACTTGTAACCTTAGTAATGTGGGAAATCTCTCTCTCTCTCTCTCTCTCGATAGCTTTGCCCTGTTCAGAAAGACAATAATGCTAAAAAGATAAAGGTAATGAGGATGAGGCAGAAATTAAGTCTAATTCGAAGTCAAATTGGCTTCGAATCAGACTTGACTCCTAAGTCCTGAGTGAGTGACTCCAACACTTTGATACATGAGGACCTATTAGTGTTAACGAATTATAGACGTTAAGGATGGTGTGAATTCTAGTCATAACGGGGTGTTTGGTTAGAGTTTTAGAATCCAATACAATGTCTGTGTTAGGTCAGAGACTTAATTAACTACTGCTAGGATTCAATTGAAACTATCTTAGAAAATACAACTTCTCTCGAAACAGGTCGATAGAGTGATTAAGGAAAGATTAAACGAATTGAAAAATCATGAAATATAAGCTAATGAAAACTGGGAGAAGTGCTTTGTCCAAACCAGGATTAACTTTTTCAAGTTCCAACAAAGGATTGTATTGTCTTGAAAACCCATTTTAGCTTCAGAATCTAATGTTTTCCATTCATTAGAACATTTATATCAAATGGAGATGGATATATTCAGAATTCAGAGATATCTCCCTCCTCAGAAAAGCAAGCAAAAGTCCCCAAATCAACCATATTCACAATGCATAGGCTGCGTTTGTCTCGGCTTGTGCTTTTGGATAAGTGGCTTATTGGGAGCACTTATCTACAAAAACAATAGACTGCTTACTTGAAGAAAATAGCTTTTGGTAAACACATTTATTTAAGTGCTTATAAAAGTTTAGGAATAAAATAGGTACTATGAAAATTTTCTTTAAGTTGAGAAATAACATTTATTTAAGTGCTTATGGAAGTTTAGAGGTAAAATTGATATCATGAAAATATTACTAAAATTTACAAATAGCTTCCCGCATAAATAATAAGAGAAAGAAACTACTGTCAGCAGCTTCTCTTTATGGGTAGTCTTCCTCTATTGCTTATGGGTAAGCACTTAGCCATTAGGTATTACTTTTAATTTTAAAAAGTGTTTTTATAAGCTATAAGCTGAAATACACACTTGTATAAGCCGGATACAGGCAGCCTTAACATGGCCAAACCACTGGGGACAAGAGCGGCTTGTTGGAAAAGTGTGCCTACAAGTTTCCAATCCACCAGGTTAGCCATCGCTTTACGGGTTTCCACCGTGCCACTAGCCACATGAGGCAGGAGCACAACATTGTCTAGTCCGAATAACTGCTCGGGTTCATGTTCGAACAGATCCAGTCCTACACCACCTAATCGGCCTTCAACCAATGCGGACACAAGCTCAGGCTCGTCAATGAGTGGAATTTCGCGCTAAATTGATGATCGCACCCTTTGGTTCACCAAAAAACAAAGATCACACCCTTTGGACCCAATGCATAGGCCTGTCAGCGGATCGGATCATGATCGGATCCGATCTGATAATCCTAAATTCGGTATAGGATTTTAGTGATCCGATCCGAAAAAAAATGATCTGATCCGATCTGAAATATAATCGGATCGAACTCGGATGTATATTGATCCGATCCGATTAGAATAAGGATATCTAAGTAATTTTATATATATATATATATATATGAAGGATATTTAAGTAATTTTAGTAAGTTATATATATCTTATTAGATTAAATCTAATTGCTCTTGAATCAAAGCTCTGCAAAAAGGGTTTTTCGTGTGTTGCGGCTGACGGCGACTCTAGTCTGGCTGCAATTGTACTCCGACAAGGTTCATGTGAAGATCCCCTTCTTCTTCTTCTTCCTCTTCTTCTCTAATGCTGGATGAACAGGACTATGATGGGGTTTATGAGGCTGGCGAACTGGAGAAATAAATGGTTTTTGACTAGGGCTTTGGGGTTGAATGAATCAAAGAAGAATGGCGTTTATGCTGAAGCATGTCGAAGAGATTAGATAGGGATTTTGTTGGTTGAGCGAACATAAACAAACCTAGGATTTGGGGGTTTGAACGCTGGGGTTTGGATTGGTTTTGATCTAGGGTTTTGCAAGGAATGAATGGACGAATCCAAATGGGTTTTCAAGGGTTGAATATCTCTCTTGGCATCGGATCAGATTCGATATTCCAATTTCACTATCGGATCGAATTCGGATTAGCTATTTCATAATTCGTCAGATTTCAGATCAGATTCGAATAATCAGATTTGACTATCGGATCGAACTCGGATCAGTTACGATTCGGTCCAAATCCGACCCGTTGACAAGCCTACCAATGCAACAATAACTTCAAGATTGACAATATGACGTGTTTCTACTGTAAGTGGGCATGCGGCAACAAGGATTTGACAGTTAGCAACCAAATCCATGATGTTTGGATAGCAATCAAATCCGAATGCCTCGGCTCTCTTTGCAACTGCTGAACCAATCCTGCCCAACCTTAGAATCCTGACTAATTTGCCACTGAACTGCAAAAAGCGTTTTGAATAATATGAGAAATCCTGTTATGTGGAGACTGATGCTACTGAGGCAACCAACAACTATTGATGATCCTTAATTTCACTTCTACTTCTATTATGTTTAGCCTTAATTATAGGGTATTTATTTACACTTCTGTAGCTGCTCTTTGTAACACATTATTCTGAGCTTTGGAGAATAATAGAACTAGATGTGCATCCATGGACGTAGGCACAATTTGTTGAATCGTGTATATTTGTATCTTTATGTGTTTGATTTCTTCTTCATCGTTTTATCTTTCTTTCTTAACAAGAAATGCATGGACTTCACATTCATACAATAGCTCATTTGATAAAATTACAATCAGAAACCTAGATGGGTTGAGTTCTTACACTCTAGAAAACAAAAGTTCTGCACCTACTAACATTCGTGCGCGCACACTGCCCATGAAATTTAAAATTGATTATAGTATTATCTAATATTATAAGGGAGATGCGGAATTGAAACCCATAGGGCTCTAACCTTCATTTTTCAGGAGCTACGGTGAAGGTGGGAGAATCGATTCAGGGCCTTGGATGTAACAACCCAAGGCTTTGTTGTTACGTGGAGTGATGCTACTGAAGCAACCAAAAAGTACTGATGATCCAACCACCACTGTGGCCAGTCGAGCTTCTAGGGGGCTAAGGGTATAATAGTAATTTTATTTTTATTATGTTTAGCCCTAATTACATTATATTTATTCATACTTTCGTCCGTGGACATAAGCATAATTTGTCAAACCACATAAATACGTGTGTCTTTATGTGCTTGATTTCTTCTTCATCGTTTTATCTTTCTTTCTTACCAAGCTTTACCGTTATGACAAGCGTCACCTTCATTATATTATTATTATGTATAATTTATGGAAAAAGTTGAAATCTTGAATGCAATATCAAATCAAATCAGTTGTTAAGTGTATAGATATGGTAAATTTGAGAAAGAATAGAATGATTTTTTTTCCTTTCTTTTATTTTTTACTTTTTATTTTCTTATAACAGGATTATATGATAATTCTACTGCTACTTCATTGCTACTTCATGAATGAATGCCAAGAACAAAGCTACAGTCAATTTGAAATCACCTTTCTTCCAGATCCCGCTCCTCACAAACCGATCGCACTCGCAGATCCTCCTCAACGTGGCTAACATTAACCCGATCTCCAAATCGGCGACATCTTCCGTCAACACATCGGGCGTGTTCGTTACCCTAATTCCTTTCTCCTCACATTTCGCCAAATCAATGTTATCCAAACCGACGCTGTAACTCGATGATCTCCAACTTCGGCAACGAATCGATCATCTCGGCGTCAGCTCCGGCCGAGGCGGTTCCAACGATAGCCCGAATCGAACTCGAATACTCTTTAAGAAAATCTTTCTTATTCGGTAAGTCCCAGAATCTGAAGAGCGTGAATCTCTTGTCGAGCTCTTCTTCCAGGTAAGATGACATTGGGCAGATCATCAGAAAGCCTTGGGATCCCATTACTAGTAATCACATTGAGGAAGAAGAAGAAGAAGAGATTAAAGCCCGTTATTTTATAAATGCTTCCTTCTCATCACTTTACGGTACAAATTCTGAAGACTAGAATTTATTTTTTTTATTTAGCCACAACTGGATATTGGCCTTTTTAAAATGAAAAATCCAGTTCACAGTTAATGCCACTGTACAACAAGGCAATAGTAGAGTACTTACAACACCTGAATAACTAGACTAACAAAAATGGCAGGTTAACAATGGCTCCCACTGTTATGATCAAGAAAAGAAAGAAAGAAATATATATATATATATATATATATATATATATTTTGCTCATAACACAATTATTCTTATAGATAAATTAATAAAGTAAAATATACATTACAAATCCGTAACCATAACCAAAAAAAAAATGATGCTTGAAAGAGAGATTGTTCTGGGAAAAAGGGCAGCCAGTACCTTGCCATACTATACTGACTGAAGAACGACTCCACGTCTTCAAGCTTGATGTCATATTCTAAAGGCGAGGAACTACTTGCTCCATAACTTTTTCTGGTTTTAAAGCTCAGTACTTCTACCAATT
>JAUPMG010000010.1:4946551-4959202 GCA_031762675.1 Pachysandra terminalis
TAGTAAGTGGAGACAATGAGCCAATGTTAGAACAGATAAATGGAACACGATCTTTTTCCTTCTCTCTTTTGGGTGTTCGGAGAGTGATAGTCTTCTAGGCTCTGTTTGAATCGCCGGAAAATAGTGGAAAAGAAAATATTTTCCCGAATTTTAAAATTTTCTGATGTTTGTTTCAACCGAAAATTATAAATTACAGGAAAATATTTTAACGAGTTTTAAAAAAGTCTGGAAAACAACTTCCGGATAGTTATTTTCCGTCACGACTCATGACCTTCCTTTTTCTCAAAGCTCTCCCACGCGCACACACACATGACAACCTCTTCCCCCACCCCCCACCACTTCTTCTCTCTCTCTCTCTCTCTCTCTCCGCTTGAATTGTCTCCAATATTGCTTGGTGCTGCTGTTTTCGATGTAGTTTCTGATTTTTTTTCCGTCATTTCAAACAGCAAGAAAATATAGAAACAAAAATTATTTGTGTACAATATTTACAGAATTTTATTTTCTTTATTTTCCGGGATTTATGGAAATTCAAATAGAGCCTTAATGTAAGAGTATCTGAATCTGTAAATGCTTCTGAACTAAAACCAACCATCGTGTAAAGAGATTTCCCTAGTTTTATCACGCCTTAAGAACTTGTTATTGATAGTAATAGGAGTTTTATTCATGTATTTTAGATGCGTGTAAACAGGACTTTTATGTTTATGCTTTGGCTTGAGTCTAATATGCCTTTTATTTTTTTTATGGTTCTCTCGGAACACATTAGGTGATGGAAGCAGCACAAGCATCAACAGGATTGTCAGGTGGAGGCTATTCCTTGCAGAATGTTAATCATATTGCACATCTCTCTGGTGCTCTGATTGGGGTAGGTCTAATATGGGTCTTAAGCAGGGTTCCTTCTCAAACTTCTGGTGAAGTATCAACTCTACATAGAAAAACAAACAAAAGAGTTTGATAAGCAGGTTGGAGCTTTGTCAGCTGAAGAATCAAATGGCTATCGAGAGAAACACATCACTTGCCCTCTGCTTCATAGCTTTTTAGGCTAATATGACCGTACCTCCCAGAATAATGAAGTTGGTATACGTTTCTTAAATTGTAAAGAACAAAAGAAAAGGAACATGTATAGAATGATGCATATTTTGGTGAGGATATCTGAAGGGCATTGTTGTGGGGCAGGTCCTTGTATGCAATAGTGGGGTGTTGGGATGGCTTTTGATCAACATTGTCTATTTTTTTTTTCCAGTTGAAAGGGGATTCTTATTTAATGAAATGAATAGTTACAAAGTCTTCCTGCTTTAGAATTTTTATTTCTGCTCAACCATTTCTTGGTTTCCTACTTTTCTTTTCATAGGTCAAACATGAAGAAGCTGATCTGGTTCAACCTGTTCACACACACACACAATAATTATAGGTTCAGGAGCTACAAGCCAACAACCCTAAAGAGAGAGAGAGGAAATATGAGGTTGTACAGTCTCATAACAATGAGGAATTTTCATTAGGTTCATGAAAAAATTGACAGTATCTTTATCTGCCACCCTTGGACTATGAACAACTCTGTATACATGCTTTGTGTGCAAATTACATTGTAAGCTACAGAGTAACTTTGCACAGTTAGCAAGCTCAAGGCAAAGGAGGTTTTTAATGACCTGCAAGATTCATGAAATGAAGATGCTCCCATCACTATCTATCTACAATATTTGAGTAGCAGATAAATGACCCTTCTGCAAGAATGGACATAATGTCTAGTCTGTCGGAGAAGCTCAATAAAATTGATATTCTGGTGAGGAAGATTCGCCTTGCCGACTTCATGGCTCAGAAAGGCAGTTCTCCATTAGAAATCAGATCAAAATACCCATCATTGACATGTCTCTACATGAATGTACAAACTGATTGTATAACCCAACCTGCCCTTGTGACTGCTTCCGGCATACAATTGGCAGTTTTGCTCTGAACCCACCAGTATGAGTAAGATAAGTTGATTTAGTAGCAGTCCACAAGCTCCCGGATGACAATTCGGTGTCATTCAACACCATTTTGCTTCTTTTGGTAGCACCAGTTGACCCGTGATCGGTATTCTGCAACAAATTGGAGTAAGTAGCACTTAGGTTTTGCTTCTGATACACCGTCTCCGGGCTCCCTGCTGGTATGCCATCCATATTTGTATTTGAAGTTTGGATAATTTCCTGATCTTTTTTGGAATTTAAGATTCTGTCGGCTTCATCCAGTAAACCGATGGCATGCCAAGCCTCTGCAACAAGCTGGATAGTGCTCTGGTCAGGCAGGATCTTAAAATCCTCCATGGCCTGAAGCATCTCTTCGGCTTCCCACGGCTGCTTCGCTTCCCCATATCCCCAAATCAGAGTTTCAAAAGTCTTCAAATTGGGAGATATGCCGTATTCGCACATCTTCTTGTAAACCCTCATTGCATATTCCATTTTGCCTGCACTGCACCATGCACTGATAATAGTAGTGAAGATCACGACATTTGGATGTACCCCTGATTTGAATATGGTGGTCAGCACTGATTCGGCCTCCTCCGGCTCCCCAGTGCGAACATAGCCTTTTGCAAGAATGCTGTATGCATGGGTGTCTGGTTCTATTCCAGCCTTCACCATGTCATCGAAGATATCCTGGCATCTATCCATGAATCCCACTGCACTCCATGCATTCATAATGGTGCTGAATGTTATCACATCTGGTTTGATTCCAAATTCTTCCATCAATGTGAGTACCTGTTCAATTAATTCTTATGAGCTTATCATGAATGATCTTCGCACAAGAGAATGATTTTTTCAAATGAAAAAGAAAAAAAAAAGAGTTTATTAACAAACTAAACAAAAACCAGGAAAATCCTACAGTTTTAATAGTTTTATTTGATATGTAAAGAATTAAAAAAATCTCAACTTTAGAGCAACACAGACATTAGGAACCTCTCATCAAATTGAGGTTATTAACAAACTAAACGAAAACCAGGAAAATCTTACCAAATATCTCTCTAACTTTCAAAATAATAGCAACCATACTCAGATAAAATGAAAGAATCAAGAAAGAATGCTCAAAGTCCTTTTGGAGAAAGGCAAAACTGAATCTGTAAAATCCCAAGGTTTTCGGAATTACTTTTGATTTCAGAATAATTACAATTTCTAGCACAAGATCTGGATTCTGCATCTCAGGGATTGGCGCTGTAAACGAGCCGAGCCAAGCCCAGCTCGGTTCGGGATCATACACCTTGAGCAAGGCTCAGGCTCGTTAAAAACTTTTGGGCTCAGGCTCGGCTCGTAAAAGCTCAGCTTGCAAAAAGATCAGTTTGTAAAGGGCTCGACTCATAATAAAACTTAGCTTAGTGCAAATGCATTAATATTATAATTGATGATTATCATTATATATGATATAATAGATTAACATGTATATTTGATATTAATATATGATATATGCTAATAGGAATATGGATGTATAATCTCATATAGAAACCGAGCCGAGCATTACCCGAGCCGAGACTACCCAAGCTCGGCTCAAGCTCGTTAAGATAATGAGCTTTTTTTTCTGGCTCAAGCTTGGCTCGCGAGCCTAATTATAGAGCTCAACCTCGGCTCATATGAGCCGAGGCTGAGCCTGAACCAAGCTAGCTCGGCTCATTGATAGCCCTATTGAGGATAGCTTAAAAATGCTTTTGAAGAAATATAGAGGAAGCAATCAAATAGAAAATCATAGGATAAATCTCACCTCATCAACCCCATCTGTGTCTGTAGTGTCTAGAAAACCTTTGATAAGAGAGTTGAAAACGACGAGATTCGGATGCAACCCAAGATTCTTCATCTTGTACACGGATCTCAACGCGTCCCTCATATTACCTTCTTTACAATACCCGCTTATGATGATACCACAAGTACGTTCATTGGGTTGCACATTGTTGTTCTGCATCTCTAAGATCATCCCTTCAGCCCTATTCGTTTCCCCGTTCTGAGCATAAGCTTTTGCTAGCGTGTTGTAAGTGACAACGTCAGGTTGCAAACCAGATGCCACCATCTTATATACCACATTCCAAGCTTGTGTAATCTTATTGTTTCTACACTAAGCTCTGACAAGGACATTGTATGTCCTAAGGTCAGGTTTCACATTTTCCTCTTGGTACATTAACTCTAGCATCCTTAGAGATTCTTCCGGCCTACCTGCAATCCCATACCTTTTGATTAAGGTATTGAAAGTGCTGGTTGTGGGTTTAGATTCACTCTCCTTCATCTTCCAAAAGGTTTTCATGGCTTCCTCGACGTTTCCGGATTCGGAGAATGCATTAATAATGGCATTGAAGAATACTGAATCTAGCTTCATTCCATTCGATTCAACCTGAGAAACGATAGAAGCAATGGACTTGAAGCGCTTCTGGACAGTCAAGGCAGCTAAAAGAGTTGTATATGTTATCAGGGATGGCCTGTGTCCGTCTTCAATTAAACTGTCGAAAATGGACTGTGCTTCATGGGGTTTCTTTCTTTCTATCAAAATGTTCATTAGTTTTGTTCTTGAACGAACTGTTCGGCAACTATCGTTACTTGAGCAGACAAGGCAGCAGGATTGATTATTGATATCTTTAGATTGGTTCTTCTCATTTTGACGTTGTTCCTGTGAAATTAAAATCAAGATCAGAATAATAAAATTTTAAATCCAACTGGGTTTCCCTAACCAGCCAATCAATTTTAATGTATATAAGTTTAACAGAAAAGTAAAAAAGCAGGAGATGCGTTTAAAAAACACGTACACACGCACGCACACACACAAACACACACAAACAAATACAAAAAATGTAAAAGGGCAGGAGGTGTGATGTCCCATCATATAACTAAAACATGATAGGGAAATCACCCTGCCAGTTTCCCTAGAGAGCATAATACCAAACGATTCTTTAAAATTAGGACCGAAACTTATAGTGTACTCTTAGCAGATTCAGCTCATTCTCAAGTTGTTGAAAAAAATATAGTTTGTAGAGCCAAGCCAAACTGGTCAAAGATTACACGAAATGCGGTAGAGGAAGATAAAAGAAGTAGTAAATTAAGAAAAAGAGTGAGTTGTAGGAATTATACCCTGATGGGTGACTTTGGGACCCATTCTTTCTTGATCATGATTTTTCCTTCTTGATGCTCGCCTGTGGTATCAGGAAGGGTCCTCTCTCCACCAAACTCTCCCATATCTTCCGCTCTGCTTTCTTTTTTGGCTTGTTGTTGACAGCCTTAATGTTACCGAAGCTGTTGAACTTTACTTACAAGCTCCATGTTTTCGTCTTTCCTCCTTGGAAGTTCCTAGACAGATGCATCAAACATCAACAAGGTTGTGGATTAGTCAATCTACCACATCCTTGTTTCATTTCAGGCTGCACAGTATCTTCAAGATGAATCACAAAAGGCAAATGAATCAAATGAACTAAATTGAGATATTTAGTAATTTACAAGATTCAATTTCAAGCAGCGACTTGGCTGAATTGGGACCAAATGATTTCCACTTTTTTTTCTTTTTTTTTACCTTCCAAAAAAAAGATGAAAGGGGTTGGAGAAATGGAATCAAATTGATGGGTGTAATCACTGGTCACCCTCACTTTGATACAAAAGA
The DNA here is from genome assembly GCA_031762675.1 of Pachysandra terminalis. Taxonomy (NCBI): domain Eukaryota; kingdom Viridiplantae; phylum Streptophyta; class Magnoliopsida; order Buxales; family Buxaceae; genus Pachysandra; species Pachysandra terminalis. The sequence goes on from JAUPMG010000010.1 coordinate 4,952,147, forward strand.
TGAAAGGGGTTGGAGAAATGGAATCAAGTCTAATGAATGTAAAGAAATTTACAAATTAAGAAAATGAATATTGAAGTTTGGTACCATAAAAATCATGCATTTGCAATGAGAGGCCCTGCATTTGGAGATGGGACATATTGTACTACCATAAGCTTGGGAAATCAGAAACAAGACACACTGGAAGTAGCAACAGGATAATAGCCTATACGCACAAAATCAGAGAGATCATAAGCAATTCCATTGCTAAATGTGCATGAAGTGGTTACAGCCATACAGGGCATATATCATGACCACATGTTTTACAAAAACGGAAAGGAAGGAGGCAGCACCCATGATTACATTAATGTAAACATGTGTCCCAGCCTCTGTTAAACTCTTACGATTCGATTCGATTTGACCCTAGATCGATTCAAATCAGTGCAAAAATCGATTATGTCTGAATCTTACGATTTAATCGTATGATCCATACAATTCGACTCTACAACACCAAAGAAAAATGAGCGCTTCTTTTTTATTGAACGATTTCCCTTTTTTCTCATTTGATCCTTGTTTGTATAGAAAATAGTACTCTAAACCAATTAAATACATACAGAAATATTGTTTATATGTTTTAAACAATAAAAGGCCTTTTCCTAAGGAAAATCCCAAAACCTCAAATCCCAAATCCTGCTTCTACTAATTACTATGAATCTTACGATTTACAATTCAACATTACGATTCGATTCTAAGTGGTCCCTAACGATTTTCGATTCGACTCACGATTTGATGGTTGACCGAGTTGAAGTCTGGAGTGGGGAGTGTGTGGGGAGGGAGGGACAGCATATTACATGAAAATACATTGTATTGATGAGAAACCCAACTTCTCAAACTCCTGTCAACTAAAAATTAAGCTGTGAGTGGTTTCGCTCAAACAGGTTTCAATCTCGATTCCTTCATCAATTTCAGTCTTACTTGAAAACAAAGCAGAATTTTAACTTCTTCTAACATATGTCAAAGTTCCTCGAATTTTAAACAAGACACACTCTTCTAAATACATATTTCCTAACTATAGCAATTAGCAGCAAAGAATTGAATGATTCAGAAAGTACCAGCACTCTGTATCATAGAGACAAAGCCAAGTAAAAGCAAATTTCTCAACAAAAATGGATCACAATTCATGGATGCAGTTATGTTTAATCCATAGTTTTAACCAAATAAGGAAGAACAATAAACTGAATTCACCAGGTACCTCAGAATGAACAAAAGATATCCAAGCAACAACATCATATTAATAAAAAATTCAAGGCTTCATCATCAAAAGGCCTCAAGAATCAAGAAACAAATCAAAATCCCATCTGGGTATCAGTTACTTCGACGGATTAATCAATATTAACTCTCGAAAACAAGAGTTGGATGTGAAATTCGGGCTTAAATCAGGTTAGAGTTTCAATTTCTTAAATTCAAGAGAACCCAAGTTTAAAAACTTAAAGGAGATGCAGATATGAGAATGAAAAATCTAAAGAAACTAACCGAATTCCTATACTGGGTTCACATTCTTAACTCACAGAAGCTGTAATTTTTGCAATAAAACTGGAATTGAAGTATGAAAACATGGTTGAATTCTTGGGAAGAACAAGAGAAGTTATGCGGTGTACCTTCTGTGTTCAGTAGTTGCATGTGTAGAGAGAGACGAGCTTCTAGCACGTAATCTCTGCGACATCCATTAGAAAATCTTATCCACATATATTATCAGAAAGGATTAAAATGAGAAGAAAAAAATATATTAAAAACACAGAAGCTAAAGAAAAAGGATTAAAATGTGAGGCTGAATCTGCAAGTACAAGGAAGAAGCAGACAGAAACGAGTAAGTGGATATGAGAATTGCTAGCATATTCACTCGCTTGACGTTAACTGCGTACGGAGATGACGTGGCATTTGATGATTGGTAGAACTGTTATCAAAGACTCGGAACGTCAATAGCACCAAAATAGCCACATGGCAATTCTTGCAAGAAAAAGAAAGTTGATCAATTAAATAATGTAGGTGCCGTTCAAGGGGGTTGGGATCGGGACTCGTAGGAAGTGTAGGGCGCAGTCATGGGATCTGTGAGGACAAGAAAGGGATTTTTACTGTATAAGGACGTTATGCTTCTTTCACACATATACGTCTACTCTCGAGAACGAAGGTGTATATATAGTGACTAGAAATGAGAATGCTGAAAGCAATGGTTCGTTTAGTTACGTTTTTGTTAGTCTTTGATGTCAAGATCCTATTTTGAGTGAGGCTACTAAGAGACGAGCCTTGAGCAGTGGGCCTTCACCCTCATAATCTCTAGCCTACATGCTTACGGTAATCCCCCAAAATTACCCTTTCATGGGATCAAGAGTTGTGATTCCGATGTTTCACATGGGTGACACGTGACACAAAATTGATCGTTCATGTGACAGGTTCATTTGAGCCATCTACAAATACTGGTGATGCAGAATTTGTAATAACCCAAATTCGAATACTTTATTCAGTAAAGTTTGAATTCACTAATACAAAAGCATCAACAAAAATGTTGTCCGAGGAGTTTGTCTCGAAATAGCTTGAACTGTTGTGCAATCGTTCTATCTAAAGCGTTTCTTCTTGAAATGTGATATGTAAATAAGACAAGAAAGAGTCAAAAAGAAGGGAGGGTGAGATATCATGTGTGTCAATAAGAACACACATCACAGAACAAGAGAACCTCAGTGTTCGAAAGACACTAGTCTTTTGTCAGTTTTCTTGATAAGTTATCACTCCTGATCTTTCAAGTATATGTGAATTTTACTTGAAGGTGATAAGTTTTTTTCAATGTTCCAATAGTTAATTCAGATTATGTGTAAGTCTACAAATTTCTGAATTGTTGTCGTCCCCGTGATTTGTGGGCAGGTTCTATTATTTATAGAGAAATCATGTAATAGCATCCTCTTCTAAATAGGACATATGTCAATTAGACAATTTTTTCCAGAGAGGAGCTTGAAAATATCCCCATGCAGCAATGCATATTCAGACGTACGCGTATTCAATGCGGCTAAGTTATTTCTAGAAGAAAATTTTGGTTAGTCATTCGATTAAGTAAACTTGCTCTGTGATAGGTTGCTCTAAAGTATATAAGATCAAGAATTGAATGCTATGTGTTCCATGCATAAAGTTCCATAAAGCAACGTTCTGTTCTTATCATCGCCATACCTGATACGACAAAAATCCCCTCAGATAAGCTATACATCATATGTAAAAGCAGCTGAGGTTTTAACACGTGAAGAAATTGAGGATTCGTTGCAATATTCTTTACAGAAACGAGTCATTCGAGTTCTGCAAGCATTCCTTTGGCTTTCACCATCTTCCAAAAATCCCTTTTTGGTAGTTCAATCCATATTTCTTTAGAAGAAACCGGAGTAACCCTATACCCTTTCCAAGGTGGTATATTTAACGAACTTACCCATTTGAAAATCTTATCTTAATGTATAAAAGTTCCAGTAGGTGATTCGGTTTTCATGATCAATCATCCCTATAAGGAAGAGTTCATCATAAGATCTTCTAAGGTTCTGGGTCAAGTAACTAATTCAAGTGTCTTTGAATTGGACTTTAGTGAGAGAAACCCGCTTCCTTCGAAGTACTCTTAAATAAAGTGTACAAATAGATCCCACGAATCCACGTATGTCATTCAAAGGAGACATACGGGAAAGGTAATAATATGCCTTCGAAGGACTCCTTTTCAAGGATTCCCTCAAAGTCAGTGAGAGTCCTCATCCGGAGGAGTTTCCTGGGAATGAGCAACATGTATTTTGGAGGTTCCTTTAGTAAGGACTCATTTGAAGTCAACCAAATGCAAGGTCTATTGTGGGTGACTAACCCTCATTTTATGTCATTCGAAGGAGACATATCCCTTTAGCCACATGAAAAGGGTGACTAACCCTTAGTTCATTTGAGGGTGACTAACCCTTGACGAATTGACCATCTCAGGTTGGTTAGCCTCTGATTAAGATGTACAGTAATCGCCTCTTCCTGTAAGGTTTCCTTCAATGCAAGAGTTAACCTTTTAACTAGCTGTTTAACATTTGATCAGGATGAGGTGACTGCAAATCTCATATCAGGCCAAAAGACCATTAGTACTGTTGACTTGACCCAATAGGGGTCCGGGTCGCTGTTTCGACGTTCACACACGGGAGTTAGTGGAGGGAGCAGGTAATTGCTTTATGTATGATGTGTCACATGCGACTGTATCTTAAAAGCGTACACACGCGTTCTAGGATCATGCTGTGTGTCCAAAGGGATTATTTAGACCGTTGAATCATCAATAGCCCCCCGGTCTCTGTTTTTATGCTAAAGATAAAAAGCAGGAGATCGTACCTTGAATTGGTGGGCATTAAATGTTGTATCATTCGGGATCTTGCGCTTTAAATGCAACGACAACAGACATGTCTGACTACATAAAATCAGCATGATTATATCCCATGAACGTAAGTGAACCGCTAGGGCGTTTGAACTTTTTTTGGAAATTGGAGAGACCGCTTCTTTTTGTATAAGTAGAGATCTTCACCAAGAAAGCAGCCTTCTACAATCTTTGAAATTTCTTGCTGTTTCTTGCTTTCTTGCCTTCTTGCTTCCTTTTCTTTTCTGTGCTCTTTGCATTTTTAAAAGAAAAGCTTCAAGAGTTCTATAATGGCTTCTTCTAGTGCCATGACCTCTGTCACAACATCAGACAGTTTTGCTTCTGCTCAAGGGACATCTGAGCCAAGCAGCTTGAGGGGCAATTTCTAGAAGGCCTTTGTAAGCCAGGAAATCCAGCACATCGAGGAAGACGAAGAAATCTACAACCCTTTTAATGAAGGGACTGATACTTCTACTCGCTTTATCAGTGCTGAGAGAGTTCCATACTTTCAAATTAGCAGGGGTGACCACCCCTTGTTTGATATTGGCTTCCATTCTCACTTCAACCATCCAAATGGTTGGGTGTCCTGGTGTCAGCATATCCTCAGCAACTCAGACTACCGCAATATTCTGGATGCTGCTGGTGTGTTGGAAGTCATTCAGATCTCTATGGGAGAATTCCATAGAGATTATACTGGCCTGAAGAGCTTGATCCTTCGATGGTCGCTTGTGGATCAAGTTTTTATGACGACCTTTGGGGAGATAACCCAACCTTGGAGGACGTGGAGGTTCTCCTAGGTCCCCCTCGTGATGGCAGTGTCAACCCTGTCCAAGTAGTGTTGACTCCAGAAAAGAGCCAGCAAAAGTGCTTCTCAAGAAGCATCTAAAGAAGTCCTTCCGCAAGTCCATGGTGCGGGCCGGAGGAGAAGGAGAAAGCTCCAAGCACACCTTCTTCTTCTAGCTGAGGTACTTCTGGTCAGAAGATGAGCCTATGAAGGCTAAGACTGTCTCCATCAAGAAGTATTGGGGCGAAGGTCTGAATTCCTCTGTGCATGTGTATCACGCCCCGATCTCCCAGATGCACACGTGTCAGCACGAGTGGAGTCTGGGACGCCAAGGCATGACCTTCACCCTCAAAATTATTAATTAACTTAATCATTCAAGGTGAGGGTGGAAGCCAACATACACTCCTCAGACAATAATCATCATTTATCATTTATTTAAAGATAAACTGCAGAAATAATTCAAAAGATCGATAACCTGAATTGTTATACATTAATCTAAATAAAAGCCCAATCGTAATCTTCAATATGAATGTTCAATACTCAGTCCTTATGCAGTCTCAATATTACAATCTCTAAGTGCAGTATAAATCACATTAAACAAAAATACATGTCTGGAGCTCACGCAAACCCCATAACACAAACCCATGATCTCGTCGATCATCGTCACAATCCTCACGAACATACGCCGAATCTAGAGGCGCATCACGTATTTTATAGTACCTGAAAAATGTTTAGGGCCAAAGGCCTGAGCTACACGGCCCAGCAAGTAAAGAATACTAAAATAAAAGAACAATCAGTTTTTCATATGATTATGCAACAATGCAATGTATTCTCTGACATGCACACTATCATATTTCCATGCAATCATACTATCAATACCATGAAGTTAATAACATATATAAATAATCACATTCCTTTTTCATACAATCATGTGATCAATCAATATGACATGAACTCGACAATATGGATTCATTGCAAGGTTGCAATATACGAGGGAACCCGACCTCAATGGCCTAACAATTAGTACCTGATACATGTGACCAGAAGCCTAGTTTGTACCATCGTATCACGACTATACAACTGTTTAATGTCTTTGTGTCATCGAGCCATAGTGCTAATAGTATTGTAGTGTCATAGTACCACGGAACCATAATGCGTGTCCGAACTTTCCTTAGTGCGTTCGCGTCACGCTATCGGAGAAAACTTTCCAATTCTTCCCACAGTAACTGGGACCTCTCATGTTCACACTGATGTATCAAGATCCATTACCGTACCATATATCCATAATGAAGTGAGGACAACATATCTCCTCAGTGTCATAAAAATATCCCGCTACTAACACCGACAACTCAAGGGTCGAGGACGAGAGTATCACAACTGTGAAACATCTCCCAAGGATTCACAACTGTGAGGCGTCCCCAAAGTCCAAGGGTATCACAATCGTGAAGCATCCCTCAGTGGTTGGGGTAGTATCAGCGGCCAAATCTGCCGTTCGCATAATCACACACAATCTGGGGGCTATTGGGGTAGCTGATCCCTCACATATTACAATGATACCGAAATCACATTTCATACGGCCAAAATTAGTCACTTGCTTCCCAAGGACTTACTCTGTTACCTTGGTCACATAATATAAATCCAGACTCATTAGCTGGAAGTCAAGTCACAGATGACACATTCGATGTCATTCTATTCGAAGCGTTCAATTTGTCAATTCGCTATCGTACCCTTTGTGTTAACGGTGCATCGAGAACTATGGTTACCGGTTCGCATTTACACTAACTCATCAGGGTTTGTCGATCAACCTTACTGACTTTAAGACATATCCAAGTTCATACATCACGGTGTATAAATATAATCTAAGCATACACCATTCCATTGATAACTACATAAGTAT
>JAUPMG010000010.1:4959302-4981193 GCA_031762675.1 Pachysandra terminalis
CTCACCTCATCAACCCCATCTGTGTCTGTTGTGTCTAGAAAACCTTTGATAAGAGAGTTGAAAACGACGAGATTCGGATGCAACCCAAAATTCTTCATTTTGTACACGACGCTCAAAGCATCCCTCATATTACCTTCTTTACAATACCCACTTATGATGATGCCACAAGTACGTTCATTGGGCCGCACATTGTTGTTCTGCATCTCTAAGATCATCCCTTCAGCCCTATTCGTCTCCCCACTCTGAGCATAAGCTTTTGCTAGCGTGTTGTACGTGACAACGTCAGGTTGCAAACCAGATGCCACCATCTTATATACCACATTCCAAGCTTGTGTAATCTTCTCATTTCTACACCAGGCTCTAACAAGGACATTGTATGTCCTAAGGTCAGGCTTCACATTTTCCTCTTGGTACATTAGCTCTAGCAGCTTTACAGATTCTTCTGGCTTACCTGCGATCCCATACCCTTTGATTAAGGTGTTGAAAGTGCTGGTTGTGGGCTTCGATCCACTGTCCTTCATCTTCCAAAAGGTTTTCATGGCTTCCTCGACGTTTCCGGATTCGGCGAATGCATTAATAATGGCATTGAAGAATACCGAGTCTAGTTTCATTCCATTCGCTTCAACCTGAGAAACGATAGAAGCAATGGACTTGAAGCGCTTCTGGACGGTCAAGGCAGCTAAAAGAGTTGTATATGTTATCAGGGATGGCTTGTGTCCTTCTTCAATTAAACTGTCGAAAATGGACTGTGCTTCATGGGGTTTCTTTCTTTCTATCAAAATGTTCATTAGTTTTGTTCTTGATCGAACTGTTCGGCAACTATCGTTACTTGAGCAGACAAGGCAGTAGGATTGATTATTGATATCTTTAGATTGGTTCTTCTCATTTTGTCGTTGTTCCTGTGAAATTAAAATCAAGATCAGAATAATAAAAATTTAAATCCAACTGGGTTTCCCTAACCAGCCAATCAATTTTAATGTATATAAGTTAAAAAAGAAAAGCAAAAAACAGGAGACCCGTTTCAGAAATCGCATACACGCACGCACGCGCGCACACACACACACACACAAACAAATACAAAAAATGTAAAAGAGCAGGAGGTGTGGTGTCCCATAATATATCAAAAACATGATAGGAAAATCACCTGCCAGTTTCCCTAGAGTGCATAATACCCCACAATTCTTTAAAATTTGGATGTGAGACTTATAGTGTGCTCAAAGTTATCTGACTCAGTTCATTTTCAAGTTGTTGAAAAAAAATATAGTTTGTAGAGGCAAGCCAAGATGGTCATAGATTACAATTTACAAGAAGTGCAGTAGAAGAAGGAAAGAGAAGTAATAAATTAAGAAAAAGAGTGAGTTGTTGGAATTATACCCTGATGGGAGACTTCGGGACCCATTCTTTCTTGATCATGATTTTTCCTTCTTGATGCTCGCCTGTGGTACCAGGAAGGATTCTCTCTCCAACAAACTCTCCCATATGTTCCGCTCCACTTTCTTTTTTCGCTCGTCTTTGACAACCTTATTGTTCCAACTGGAATTAAATACAGAGACCATAACTCAAATGAATCAAATGAACTAAATTAGAGATATTTAGTAATTTACAAGCTTTCAATTCATGGGTATAATCACTAATCATTTTCACTTTGATCCAAAAGATGAAAGGGGTTGGAGAAATGTAAGCAAATCTAATGAATGTAGACAAATTAAGAAAATGAATATTGAAGTTTGGTACCATAAAAATCATGTATTTGCAATGAGAAGCCCATAATTTGGAGATAGGACATATTGTACATCCATAAGTTTGGGAAATCAGAAGCAAGACACACTGGACAGTAGCAAGAAGATAATAGCCAATGCGCACAAAATCATAGAGATTATAAGCTATTCCATTTCTAAATGTGAATGAAGTGGTAACAGCCATAAATGGCAGACATCACGACCACACAAGTGTTACAAAAAGGGAAAGGAAGGAGGCAGCACCCATGATTACATTAATGTAAACATGTGTCCCAACCTCTGTTGTTAAACTCTTACGATTCATTTAATGAATCTTCCGATTCGACTTGATCCTAGATCGATCCAAATCAATGGAAAAATAGATTATGTTTGAATCTTAAGATTTACGATTTAATCGTATGATTCATACGAATCGACTCTACAACAACAAAGAAAAATGAGCGCTTTATTTTTATTGAACGATTACCCTTTTTCTCATTTGATCCTTGTTTGTATAGAAAACAGTACTCAAACAATTGAATACATAAAGAAATATTGTTTATGTATTTCAAACAATAAAAGGCCCTTTCCTAAGAAAAATCCCAAAACCTCAAATCCCAAATCCTACTTGTACAAATTACTATGAATCTTACGATTTACCATTCAAAGTTACGATTCGATTCTAAGTAGTCCCTAACGGCTAACGATCTTCGATTCACGATTTGGTGGTTGATTGAGTTGAAGTCTAGAGGAGTGGGGAGTGTATGGGGAGGGAAGGGACAGAACATTACATGCAAATACAATGTATTGATGCAGAACCCAACTTCTCAAACTCCTGCAAACTAAAAATTAATCTGTGAGTAGTTTGGTCTCAATCTCGATTTCTTCATCAATTTCAGTCTTACTCGAAAACAAAGCAGAATTTTAACTTCTAATATTTTTTCAACGTTCCTGGAATTTTAGACAAGATACACACACACACTACTGAATATATATATTTCCTAAATATAGCAACAAAGAATTGGATGATTCAGAAACTACCAGCAATATCTATCAGACAGTCAAAGCTAAATAAAAGCAAGTTTCACAACAAAAATGGATCGCAATTCAGGGATGAATTTATTTTTAATTCATAGTTTTAACCAAACATGGAAGAACAATAAATTGAATTCACCAGCTACCTCAGAATGAACAAAAGATATCCAACCAAAAGCACTGTACCAACAAAAAATTCAAGGTTTCATCATCAAAAGACCTCAAGAATCAAGATACAAATCAAAATCTCATCTGGGTATCGGACTCCAAGACAAGAGCTGAATGTGAAATTAGTGCTTGAAACCAGGTTAGAATTTCAGTTTCTTAAATTCAAGAGAACCCAAGTTTGAAAACTTAAAAAGCTAGATTTTTAGCAATAAAACTGGAATTTAAGTGTGAATTGGGAAAACATGGTGGAATTCTTGGGAAGAACTAGTGAAGTTATGTGGTGTACCTTCTGTGTTCAGTACTTGCATGCGTGGAGAGAAATGAGCTTCTTGGACATAATCTCAGCGACATCCATTAGAAAATCTTATCCACATATATTATCAGAAAGGATTAAAATGAGAAATATTAAAAACACAAAGAAGCTAAAGAAAAAGGATTAAAATGTGAGGCTGAAACTGCAAGTAGGAAGAAACCAGTTTAGTGGATATGAGAATTGCTAGCAAGATTCACTCGTTTGACCTTAACTGCGTACACAGCTGATGTGGCACTTGATGATTGGTAGAAGTGTTTTTAAGAAATGGAACGTTAATAGCACCTGGCAATTCTTACAAAAGAAAAAAAGTTGACCCATTAAGTACTAACCATACGATTAACGTAAAATTTATCCAAAGAGGCTAATACTATGGCTGTCAACCAGCCGAGCTTGAGCTCTTTAATTAGTCTCGCTGAGCCTGAGTCCGAAAATTAGCTCATCACTATCTTAGCGAGCTTGGATAAGTTAGGCTTGGTTTGTATATGAGATTATACGTTTATATTCCTATATCTTATATTATGTATTAATATTAAACACACATGTAAATATATTAAATTACATATAATAATAATAATTATCAACTATAATATTAATGCATTTATACTAATCTAAGTTGTTTTAAAAGTCAAGCTTTTTATAAGCCAAACTTTTTGCAAGTCGAGCTAAAAAAAGTTTGATTCAGCTCGGAGCCTAAATTTTTTTAACTAGCTTGAGCCAAGCTTGAACCTTGCTAGAGATTTACGAGCCTGAGTCAAGCTGGGCAAAGATCAGTTCGGCTTGCTTACAACCCTAATCATGACTACTAGCCTTACCACGTCATTTTCTTTTTATTATTGAAAACGGTGGGAATGGTTATCTCCAAGTATATTAAATACTTTATCATATTAAAAGTTATTTTTTTAAAATTTAAAAAATATTTTAGCTCGATTTTCGATGATTCCTCTCCCTTAATAATATAGATTAACACATTTCTTTTTTTCTCCTTCTAGTAAGCTTTTTTTGCCACATGGAAAAAAGAAAGAAAGTATACATGGATATGCCTTCACAAGTCATACAACTACGGGTGTATTTCGATATGTTTGATTCGATTTAGTGGCCAAACCAAACCAAATCAAAATATAAAACCAAAAATCGAACCGAATTATAGTAACCAAAATCGAAACCATACCAAACCGAAATAAATTGGTTTGATAAAATTAATGTTATTTTATGTACTAAATACACATTTTTTTTTTTTTGGAGTAGGATAGTATGTGTGTACTAGATATACACACACATACATATATAGATATACGTGTATTAGTCTAGTTCGGTTTGGTTTACATATATTTAGTGAAGTTCAGTTTGGTTTGGTTTGATTTAATCAAACCTAAACCGAAAACCAAACTAAATTAATTCGATTTTTCAAACCAAAACCAAACCTAAAAATAAAATAAAAAAACCAAACCAAACTGACATTTTAGGTTTGGTTCTTCCGGTTTTCGGTTTAAACCGAACCCATTGACACTAAGTCGGCCTCAACGCTTCATCTAAAATCTGTCACGTGAATTCCGTGTGAAACCAGACCTTATGAGTCAAATGCATATATTTAGTCAAAAAAGAAAAAAGAGTCAAATGCATATAAATGGGGGCATGATGTCAAAAAAAAAAAAAAGTATCGGAGACCATAAATTCCGTGTCGGCGGTCAAGGCGTCCAAAACCGAAACCACCACAAGTTTCGGTTTTCAAACGGAAACGGAAAATTCTCTACAATGACAATGTAAGACGTTTCTGCAATAACACATATCAGCATGTGACAACTGACAAGCAAGTAAAGGAAAGGTATTCCCCATTTCTTTAGCCAATCAGACGTCGTGTTCATTAATCTTTCCCACCTCCCCGTCATTCAGTAGTATTTCCCCCTCACCCCACCCCGCAAAAAAAAGCGGGGAGATTTGCACCCAAAAGCACTTAAAAACACTGAACTTCTCTATTCTTTAAATTTTTTTGGCTCTTTGGCTTTGAGTGAATCATCTCTGTGTGATCAGATCAATAGGCTCCTCTCTGGTTCTGGTATGATGTTGAAGATGTGGAAATAGTATCAGAACTGCTTGGCTGTTCATCCTGTAAAGACCCAGATGATCAGCTCTTGTTTCCTTTGGGGAGTTGGTGATCTTCTTGCCCAGACCGTCACCCATGTTACCATGAACGAAGAACATCCTCAAAACTCTGTAAGCACACTTCAATTTCAAATACCCACTAGTTTATTTATTTATTTTTAATCCTTTCCCTTTAATGCTTGTTTGATCAGAATTCGATATGGGTCATAATTATTGTTTGAGTTCTTGCTTATCTGCTACTATTTTTTTTCCTGTTTTAGAAGCAATTTCGTTAATCTACGTTTTGGGTATCTCTGTTCTTTGTTTATTTATTTTGTATTACTAAAAACAAATCTAGGGTTTGTGATTCATGGTAAGTTGTGGAAGCTTGAAGGACTCGCTATCTTATGAACTATTTGGGGCAGATGGAGAAAATTTAAGATAATTTTGCATTTGTTCACTCATCATTGACGTTTTTAGGTGCTGGAAAGAGGTTACTAATACTCTTTCTCACACAAGGTTATTCATATTTCTTAGGGTTTGGAAATTTTTAAAAGAGGCAACAATTTAGCTAAATTCTGATTACCAGTAGCATTAGTAATCTCTAAATTAGGTCAGTTTGGTTTTGAGTTGAAGCTCCAGTTAAATCAAACTGGAATCCGATCCCTGATACATATATCTCTAAATTGAACCGACCCAAACCGAATTATAGATGTAATATGATATAATATATATGACATAAGTGTGATATATTATATATGACATAAGTGATATGATATATGTTATATCATATGCAACTTTTTCTTTGAAATGCCTTTGTCAAATAGGATCATTTGGTTCCCAAGTGTGTTAACCCAACTTAACCTAACCCCAAACCAATCCATTATTGCAAGTAGGTTGGTTCACGGTATACCATTTAGATTTAGTTTGGTAATGGGTTGTGGAGGTCGGTTCTCTTTGATTCTGGGTTAACCTTCATTGACCTCAGTTTGGTTTTGGGTTGCTTTCAAGTGTCAACATAAGCCAAATTGAACTGAGTGCAAATGGGACTGTGAGCAGTCTCTCTTCTTCCTGCACTTCTACTTTTTCTCTCATTAAATCAAAACTGCTAACTAGGAGTTGGGATCTCCACATTTTTTTTTGGACCACAATTTATTACAATAAATTGTCAATGAATCCCTCACTTTATTGTTGTTTCTACCTTGGGTGAAATCTCATGATTTCTAGATTTCTCAGGTCGTAAATAGCTTATATATATATATGGCAAGTCTAGGTGCACCAAACAAGGGGATATTGGAAAAGCTAGTTCTAAAGCTGTGTTTGGCCTGGCTTGTGCTTTTGGATAAGCACTCATTGGATAAATGACTCAATGGGAACATTATCCACATCATCAATAAGTTGCTTGGTTTGAAAAAAAATGTGTTTGGTAATACGGGTAACTTAAATACCATAACAAGACAATCTCAAATAAATTATCTTAAAATTTAGGGATGAAAATGTCCTTTTGAAAAAGGCTTAGTATTATTTGCAAGGTTATAAGTGTCATTTTTAAAATATCACTAATGTTTAGAAACAACTTCACGCATAAGTGAGAGCACTTCTCCTTAGGGCTGTAAACGAGCCGAGCCAAGCCGAGCCAAGCTTTTCCCAACTCGGTTCGGGCTCATAAACCTTGAGCAAAGCTCAAGATCGGCTCAAGCTTGTTAAAAATTTTAGGTGTCGGGCTCGGCTCAGGCTTAGGCTCAAGCTCGGCTCACAAAAAGTCCGACTCGTAAAAGACTCAACTCGCAAAGAAGCTTTTAGCTTAATCCAAATACATCAATATTGTAGTTGATGATTATTAATATATAGCGTATAATATATTAACATGTATGTTTCATATTAATATATAATATAAGATATAAGAATATGGATGTATAATTTTGTATACAAATCGAGCCAAGTTTTAACGAGCTGAGCCTACCCATGCTCGGCTCAAGCTCGTTAAGATAATGAGCTCTTTTTTGGGCTCAAGCTCGGCTCATGAGTCTAATTATAGAGCTCAAGCTTGGCTCATACGAGCCTAGCCCCAGTCTGAGCCGAGTTAGCTCGGCTCGTTGACCTACTTCTCCTTATGGACTATCTACCAAATGCATTTATGACTTAAAAGTGCTTTAATAAGCTATAAGCTCAAATAAGCACTTAACTAAGCAGTGGCAAACACAGCCTAAAAGAACCTATTCTTAATTTTTGTATGCATTTGATACAACAACCTCCTTTTGTTTCTCTTCCTATTGTATTTTGCATTGCCAATTAAATGCATAGTACGACTTCTCTAATATACATGTGAAAACATCCTGGGATCTATTGCATTTCAACTTCTGATATGCTGAAACAAACTTTGTTGATCTGACTTTGGCCTTGTGTATATTCAATTTCCAGTCGATTTCTCTAATGACGTGGTGACAATATCTGCTTTCTACTGCAGGTTGGTGATAAAGAAATCAAGATCGATTGGAAACGAGTGGCTATTAGTAGCATGTTTGGTTTTGGAATTGTTGGACCAGGTGGCCACTACTGGTTAGTGTACGTCTCCCCCCCCCCCCCCCTTCCCTTTTTCTTTCTATAGAATAAACCGCGGATACATGATTCCACCCCAAGGACCATATAATATCAAGATTAGTATACCTATCTTGATTGCACTATCACATGCAATCAAGTAGATAGTCAACCCAATTAGTATCTGGTGTTAAATTGAGAATTGAACCTTAATTTTAAGTTTATGTGAAGATATTTATCTAGAAAAAAGAGTGATATGTTGTATAAAAGAAAAAAAGAATATTGTTAGAGATCGTGGGTGGCTCATATTCACTATTCTCTAGATCCAAGGGAGAGGGAGCTTGAGGGACCCCATGGAGCAGCGCCTCTCCTTGGGTCACGGCTAACTCGTTGTGCGGATCAGTACCATGGGATTAGGGGGTGTCCCTGCGGTACGGTAAGGGTATATTGGGGATTTGCTCCATATATTGGATATGAGTATAAGTTGTAACCCTAATTCGTTTTAAACATAATGGAACTTTTTTCTCTCCTGTAGATAGAGGCTTTGCCGAACCACATATATCTGTGTGCATTGTTTTGATCTTCGTTTTATACTGCTTATTATTATTGCTTGATCCCGATCAACAAATATCACATTCTTATTCTTTCTTCCTCTTGTAGGTATGAAGATTTGGACCGATTTTTAACGCAGCGGTTTCGGCTATCCCCGAAGTCAGTTCGGCTCGTTGTTGCAAAAGTGGCAATAGAGAGGATACTGTTTGGGCCCTTTGATTTGCTCTTGTAGTTCAGTTTCATGGGATTTTCTAGTGGCAAGAGTTTTGCACAGGTGAAGGAAGATGTGAAGAGGGATTTCCTCTCAGCGTTGGTTGTTCAGGGAGGGACATGGTCATTGATTCAGACTGCAAATTTCAGATTTGTTCCAGTGAGAAACCAACTCCTCTATGTTAACACCTTTTGGGGGTTGGATAGCGCGTTTCGCTCATGGGTTGAGCAACAAGAGAATGCTCCCTGGAAACAGTGGTTTACATCTTTTCTGCCTTCAAAAGAACAAGAATGCCAGGGTAGATAGATGATTCTTCCCCATTCTTGGAGATATTCATGTGAAGCTTGAAAGGATTCTGCAAATAGCTATGAATTCCAACCTGAATTTTTAAAGTTTTGAAATAAGAGAAGTGCTTTTCTTCTTTTTCATTTGGTTAAGGCTGCGTTTAGCTCGGCTTCTATAAGTAAGCTTGTATAGCTTATATAAGCACTTTTTAAAATTAAATGTGTTTGATAGCGCTTATGGGTAAGTGCTTACCCATAAGCACTAGCTTAGAGGAAGGCTACCCATAAGGAGAAGCTGTTGAGAGCAGCTTCTCCCAAGCTCTTCTGCGTTAAGCTATTTCACAACTTCATTTATATTTTTAAAATACCTATTTTACCCCTAAACTTCAAAAGCACTTAAATAAATGTTATTTCTAAACTTTAATAATATTTTTATAATACCTACTTTACCCCAAACTTTCATAAATACTTAAATAAATGTATTTATCTAACACTGTTTTCTTCAAATAAACAATTTATTGTTGCTGTGGATAAGTGCTCCCATTGAGCAACTTATCCAACTAGTGCTTATCCATAGGCACAAGCCGGGCCAAACGCAGCCTAAATAATTGTGAATTCTAACTTTGATTTTTTGAAGTTGGGATCTGTGTATGTTCAAATAGTCTCATGCAATTGCGAAAGACTTAGAGGTACCATAAGAAGCTAAGTGCTAAGGAAGTTACTTATGCTCAGACCATGTTTCTTCAAAAGGATACCAAATATCATTTAGAGGCTGTTCTATGGATATTTCAGGGGGGAAACATTTTAAGAGGTTGGGCTCATTATCAAAAAAATATGAGGTTGGGTTGTCTAGTGAAAATGCTTCAAGACTTAGGCTGCGTTTGGCACTGTTTAATTAAATACTTATTGGAGCTTATAACCTAGGTCATCTGCCGAGCGGATGCGAGAGCGAAAGCGTGAACGAGTGTCAAACTTGACTTAAATGTTTTTAAAATATCATAAATTACTCAATTTTATCATTTACCCCTCTTTTTTCAAACTTTAACCCTTAAATGTTTAAACGTTACCTTAAAGTGGCGGATTGTGTGACTTAGCTTATAACTTATTAAAATACGTTTTTTTTAAGTAACAAGTGTGCTCGGTAAAGATGAACAGAATAAGTTCTTACCCATAACCGGTGGAGGAAGATATCTCATAAAGAGAAATTGCTCTCAACAACTCCTTACCACTTATGTGGGAAGTAGTTTCTAAACATTAATGACACTTTGAAAAGGACACTTTAACCTTGAACACAAGACTAAGCTTTTTAAAAATGACATTTTTCTTTGAAAATGACACTTTTAACCCTGAAAACAATACTAAGTTATTTTTAAAAAAATAATATTTTTAACCTTAAATTTTAAGATAATTTCTATAAGTTTGTTAAGGTATTTACCTTATCCATATTATCAAACACTTTTTTTTTTTTTCCAAAGCAAGCAACTTATTGATGCAGTGGATAGGTGCTTATCGAATGAGGAACCGGCTGCATTTGCTATTAGGACCACATACAACTCTTATCTCAGCCAGCTATAGCTGCCCAAGTAACAACTGTCAGGGTATTTGTACAACATTAAGTGAAGGCTTTTAAAATAAAATAAAATAAAAATTCCACATTATCCTTTTTGAAACAACAATTATCAGCCATATATAACTGAACACACTGCTACCACACTCCCATTGGCAGAGCACATGAATTCTTCAATTACATGCTTTACTGAAATTCTGGGTTAAAGTGCACATGCTCACCATTAGTGTTAGATAAATGAAGCATGACCTCCTCCAAGGGGTACTATTGGCTTGAATACAGCAGAAACTGTCAGGTAAGGGCAATGCTGAAAGCTAATGCTCTGAAAAAAAGGTATAAAAGAAGGCTTGTCAGGTGTAATAAGCAATAACAAATTCTAAGAAATTCATTGCCAATTTTAGGGTATATTTTGGCCTAGTTCATATTGCAGATTGGTCAAAGTGCATCTGAGAAGAAACATGATAAGCCAAAGGAAAGCAAGAGGCCAGAGTTCTGATTAGAAAACTCATGGGATCCAAGTATTGGTCACCAGCAGGCTTTGATTGGTCCACAAGACTAAATGAACCAGATTTCCTGCTTTATTAGGTATCCTAATTCTTTTTCTTCTCCCTTCAGTGACACACACATAAACACACGCGCACACGCACGTACGCACACACACACATACACACTCACACACAAATAATAAAACTTTGATCAAAGTTGATGGTGAACCTCAGATTAATACAAAGTAAACACAGAAGGCTGAATATACAAAAATGAACACTACATACATAAATTATTGGACTGCAACTAAATAAATGCTATAAGACCAGACAACCAACCAAAATTTACAACATTTTACTAACAAAAAGAGGATTTTTCAAGATAAACATACAACTTACCAACCATAAATCAACTTGAGACGGAACTAAAATCCATGAAGTTACTAATATTAGTAATCTGATGAGTACTGTAACTAAAACACACATGTCAAGCCACATTTGGGAACAACAGAACTACTACAAGTAATAACGAGATTTTGTTACTAAAGCTCACTTTATTGGTTTAGAATAGGGAATTGAAGAGCTTGCTTTTACTTTCAAACTTCTTCAAGTTCGGGCTGAGTCGTGACTGTTGCTTTGGAAAGTGAAATATCAACAGAAAAAACAATAAATATAGTATTTTTATCAGCTGCATATGTGCAAAAGCAACACTCTCTCATTAACCCGTATATACACATGCAATAAGGAATTGAATAGCTTGTTTCTAATTTTCTAGTTTCTTTTTATTTTATTCTTTTACGCACACACTGCAGTTTGGTGGATCATCATCTATAGTGATTCCTCAGCCATGTATATCTGGGTGAAAAAAAAGGATCCCATTCCTTGTGGAGGTAGGTGTGTCAATTTGTAGCCTTCTCATTTGTCAGAAAGAAGTCAATAATACTAAAATTGATCAGAAAGAACTCCATATTACTAATATGTGTTAAAAGAAAAAAGGCAACTGTAAAGAGGTCAACATACCGGGATGCTCAATAAGAGTCCTTCAGGATTTACTAAAACAGGTAGGCCTCTTCTTACAGACACTGGAATAGACTTCAATGCCCGGAGAGCTCTTTGTGCTGATAACCTTACATAATCTGAACATAAGTTTGTCTTCTCCGTTCTATGGTCCATCTTATTAGCTGAGGCAAGTTTTTGATTTTCACATTTTTCTGTTATTTGACAATTTACCAAGGTAGCAATATACATCCAATCAGCATCAATCATGTGGTGGACCTCAACCAGTGCGTCATGACCAACTCCACAAGAACTGCAACGATATTCTTGACTTCCCCCTTCTAGATCCCAGTTACAAGTAGTATCCTCAGCAGAAAACTTATATTCTGTAGTCTCCTTGCACAGTTTCCATGTAATTTGGAATCTGTTCATAAAGTGACAAGACTTCCCAGATAGAAGTAGTTCATTAGAGGAACGGAGAGATTTCATTTCATGTCTTAACTCACTTTCAGAAATAACTTCAGTTTTTGATTTGAATTGTTTGGCTTCTTCACTCTGCAATAAAAGAATGTTCGTATAGGTTGACTCACTGAGAATATTGAGTCTCTTGGCTTCACTTAGAATAGAATCTGAAGATGTTACGTCCAAAAAATGGACATCCGTGACATCTGGGAGCAAGTGATTTGAGTACGATTTTCCATCCATGATAATTTGATGTACCTCGTCTATCATATTATGATGTGGCCCTTCATGAAAATACTGTTGAGACAATTCCATCTTGGATGGCTGAGGGCAATCAGGAGAACAACAAACCATGAGTTTTGTGCCTTTAGACCTAGGAGCTGCGCAAAGGTAACAACCAGCCGCAGTAAGAGAGGTCTGCAAGGTTGTCAAAATGAAATTAGAACATATGGAATTAAACAACACTAATAATATAATTATCTACCATGCCTAGAAACACGTGAAATGGGAAGTAATGCTTTCATTGTCTAGTATGGATGAAACTCTTGTATATTTAACACCCTGTCCTCTTTTGGACAGTTAAGTTTTCTATCAGAAAAAAAAAAAAAAAAAAAAAATAGAAGATAGAAAATCCAACCTGTATTTAGTTCAATACACAAGCATCAGAGAAGAATCAAGAAAAAATAAAATAGAACTACCTAGACAACCTAAAAAAAGTCTCAATTGGAATAATTTCCCATATAAGCATCATGTGGAGGACAACAAAAGTGCACCTAGAAAGATGAATATTATTACTTCATTTCATATAATGTAAAGCATGCCCACATATATCGTGGTTTTACAGAGAGTACACAAAGTGTATACTGGAGACAATGCTAAAACATAAACAGAGAAGCAAAAACAGCAAAAGTTTTGGAAGAGCACTAGATGCACATCACTGCTACTAGTTCAGGCTGAAGCATATTGATAAATCAGTCAATCAACAATGCCTTTTCACAACTAGTCAATTCCTTCTTATTTTATCCCATACTGGGCCTACGAGTCTCCATCCAATGCAATTTCTAATCTTATCTTTCTTATTCTTTTACTCATCTATCTTACCTTCCTCATCTTGCTAAATTCTTTCCTGATAATTTATTGCTTCTTATGTTCATAACATTTTATTCCATATAGCATAGCTGGTCTAATGCAAATCCTAGAGTTTTCCTAGTAGTTTAATTAGAATGCAAATCATAGAAATGATTTAAATACACATAATCTGATAGGAGATATGATTTTTGATAGATTAGGATGTACAGAACAAGATTTGTTTTGCCGACCTTAGCTAGTCGGGAGAAGGAAGTTTGCTAATATTATTAAAGCTGACATGGTTTCATGCAAATCATTATGTTACCCATATGTTTCTGATAAGTGGCTCACTTTTATGACTTGATAGTATGACAAGTGCTAATGTATTATCTTCTGATACTACATCAAACTGCATCATCATGTTTGCATGCCATTTTATAAGTATCTAGCACTGACATATCCGTGGATAAGTTGCATATGAATGAGGTTTTGTTGCTTTTGTGATGGACTAACAAAACCAAAGTTGAAGGATAATGGCAAGAGAAATGTAATCCAGTACCAGTATAGTGAAACTGAATGAACCTTGCATGGGAAGCTACGGATGTACTCCAACAGCAATTGTGATGTACTACCTCGAACTGGCCTATGCCTTTGTGATATGAACTGACAATGGAATGATGATAGTATCAGGGAGACCACGACAAAGAATTAATCAATATTGCCAAAATACTATCAATGGAAATACCTGCAAAACCAATGCAACAAACTTTGAGAGATATATGTCCTTAATATTTGATGGGTCCAGCTTCTCCAGATCAATAATAGCATAACCATGCTGCAACAAACAATAACAAAATGTGAAGAACGTGAATCATCTAGTCATCATATTAGAGATAATTATCAAAAGTAATCTCACGAGTATTGTTTATCTTTCATAACATCAGCAAGATATGTTTTCAAAGTGATCAAAGAGGCAACGGACTCGGAAAAGAAGAAAAAGAAAAGACATAATGATAAATGTGATAGCAAAGTTTATGGAATGATAAAGGATTTGGGAAACATCTAATCAAGCAAAACATATATCACAAGAAAACGTTTGGGAACAAAATTTTGGAGGGGGTGGGGGGAAAGCACATGCAAAATGCTGAAACAGACACAAATGCATATGTGTGTATATATATATATATATATATATATATGAAGAAAAAGAAAAGACAATGATAAATGTGATGGCAAAGTTTATGGAATGATAAAGGATTTGGGAAACATCTAACCAAGCAAAACATATGACAAGAAAATGTTTGCTATATATATATATATATATATAGCCTGATACAAACATTAGGAGTCATAAAATCAAAATGTTTCAACTCAATTAGTTTGGGAAAGCATTGTTTTATTCATTAATTTAAATGAACGTGTCTCAACGTGAGAAAAGAAGTTACTTACAGTCATGATGGTTACAGCCTTCCTTATCAAACTATGACAAACTTGGTCAACAAATGAGCGTGTTTTTCGACAAGAAAAAATAATTGTTTGCAATTCAGATTTGAAGATACCTGAAACATAATGAATAAAATAATATGCCAAAATTAGACCAGAAAAAAATAACAGTAGTCAACATAGTATCTTGCATAGTGGGAGAGAAAACTAATTGCATGACCGTGCACATAAACGTATCATGAAATTCAAGTCGCAAAGAATGAGAAATTCAAGTTATTCACCGAAGTCTAATAATAACCATTACACTGCACATTGCACAAGCTGAAAGTTAGAATTTCATGATCATCTGCACAAAAATCAAGACTCTCCGTTTGTTTCAATGTAAAATAGGATACGGAAAACATTTTCAGAGAAAAATGTATTTTCCGAGTGTTTGTTTCAATGTAAAACTATATCCATATGTGTTTCATTTTCCAAATATGAGACAATTTTCTGGAAAATGACATACCTTTAAAAATTTCGTATGTCAATTTCCAGAAAATCAAGATTGAATCGAGTCAACACTATTAAAGTTATTTCTTTTCATTTTGTTTTTATCAAACCCATCACCAACATGTGTAGCCACCTCCACCACCTTTGGTGGTTGCACCATCACCGCAACCGCCACCACGACCACCACCGCCATCACAACCACCATGACCACCACTGCCACCACCACTGCCACCACTACCACCACCGCCACCACCACCGCCACTGCCACTGCTATCATCACCACCGCCACTGCCACTGCCACTGCCGCTACCACGACTACCACTATCGCCACCACCACCACCACTACCACCGCCACCACAACCGCCACCATTGCCACCATTGCCACCACCACCATCACCACCACCACAACCGCCACCACCACAACCACCACCACCGTCGCCGCCACTACCACTACCACTACCACCACCACCACCACTGCCACCAACACCACCACAGCCACCACCACCACCACTGCCACCACCACCACCACTACCACTACCACCACCACACAACTGCCACCACCGCCGCCGCCGCCACCACCACCATCACCACTACCAACACCACTGTCACCTCATTATCATTACCACCACCTCTAGCAGTGGTGCACCACTACTACTACCACCAACTATGGTGGTTGAACCACCACCACCGGCATCGCTGCCACTACTGTCGCCAACACTGCCACCACCACGTTTACAAACAAGTTGGAAAAGCCTAAACCCAACCCAACTTCAACTCGAACCCAGATTGCAACTCATTTTCTGTGATTATTTTCATGTACACCAAACATAAGAAAGTGAAAATTATTGATTTTCTACTCTATTTTCTAACTTCCAACCAAACAGCTAAAAAATTCTAATTTTCCTGAAAACGTTTTACATTGTAAAATATTTTCCATGTGAAAACATTTTACATCGAAACAAACGAAGCCTTAAGTTTTAATGTGGGCAGAAACTCACATGATGTCATATTCTTTAAGGACATACGTATCCTGTTACGAGCAAATAACGGACTTTGATTTGTAGGATCTTCCACCCAATCCTGATTACCACATAAACATATCTGCACAAAAGAAATATTTCTAAGACCAGATTTTACGCAAAAGTGATATTTTAAATCTTGATGATCTCATCAAATGACAATGAATATAACTTGTGCAACATGGTTTCTATTAAAATTGAGGTCTATCAAAGCCATGAACAAGGTTTCTATTGAAATTGAGGCCTATCAAAGCCACCTTATGAAGTGACCATCTAAATAGGTTTCCAATGAAATTGAGGAGGTTCACGATGGCTCTTTTGTTAACCTTACAATATGAATGCCGCATCAGTCATTAACATTAAAATATATTTTAAAAATTTTCATCATGTACCCCAATATAATGGGAAGCTTGAATAGTATAATAATTCACAAATTGATTATTTTTCCATTTTTTTTTAAATTTTTAATTCCCTAAGAGAAGATATCTTACAAGCAAATCATTTTATTTGAACTCTCATAACATTAAGTTAGCCAATGTCAAGTTTAATAATTTAAATCAATAAGTCAGATGATGCTAAAATTAACCCCCTCACTTTGACACCAAGGATGCTACATTTACAATCATTTTTATTGGAGAAAAAAAAAGTTTACAATCATTATTACTTCTATAATTTTCTCTTCGATCTTCTTTAATACCAAATGCTTTGTACCTAAGCTTGCAAATCAACTATAGCAGAACAAGGCCCTTCTGGAATGGTGAAAAGAATTTTTTATTTTTTATTTTATTTTTTGCTTACCCCAAATGTAAGGCAGTGAAGATAAGCTTAGTGACCATTAAGTATGAATTACAAAAGCACAATATGGATAAACGTTCCATGGCTTGACAAATTCCACAAAATGCATGAATACACAGCTGCATAGTGAATGAATAAGATCAATGAATTAACATGTGTGTCGCCAGGTGACTCCGGCGAAATTTCAGCGACATGGGGGAAAAAAGGGGAAACTATGGGGAAACCATGGTTTTTTTATGGGTTTTTTTTACATAATCTATATTTGTAAATTCCATAGTAATACAACCCCAAGTATATTTTTTCCTAATTTCTGTTGGAAGACAAGAAGACGTCAGCATAATAAATTGACTTCTGTTGCATTCCACCATTTGATAATGACCATATTGATCTTTCGGAAGCTCTTCCATACAGTTGTCCTTTCTAGCCATTTCAGGTTCTTCTCTCCTTTGACACGCTCTTTCGTAGGGTTTCTCATTGCCTATGACAATATCTACAGTTTCTCAGGGTATGGATTTCTAAAGCTTCATTTTAACATTTTTTTTTTCGATTTAATAAACCAGAATGTTAGTTGATATTTTCTATGAATCAAAATTTTTTATTTATTTATTTATTTTTAATCTTTTAACCATTTCCAATTTTTTGCCAGCCAGAATGAAGTGCCCAAAACATTGAAAAACATTATGTATGAAAAATAATACATTCTTGGCATATATACATTTTCCATTGAAATGAAGCACTAACCTTGTACATGTCTTCCTTTTGAACTCCAGCAGTGGCCGCACTAGTAGGATCCCGTGATTGCTTGAAGTTTCACCATAACAATATGTATACGTTGAGAACAATTCAGAAGTAAATGCCATCCCAGCAAGTCCAAGAACACCACTATTGCGAGATAGTCTGATGATGAATAATTCAGCCTGCGTCATTATGTTTGACCAATCACTATGCAGCTGATCCACAGTTTGCCTTCAAAGTTTGAATCAATTCAGACAAGCTTAATATGCTTCTCTTTCTAGACAGATTAATGTGCCTCGTTATTCATTATCCATATTAGGCAGTATAATTTTTTCTTAAAAATGAAAGAAGAAAAGGATGTTCTAAGTAATGCCAAATTGCCAAACTATATAAGATATTAACTTGTACTTAATGGGGTCAACAACTTCCGAGTCTCCGACAAGCATCCACCTATAATGGCTCAAAACCATTTTTCGGGCTCAACATACCAAGGAGCCAATCTACGATTAAACCAACTGTATTATGTGAAATTCAAACTTAAATTATACTACATTGAAGACAAAGTGGGAAAGACAATGAATCAGAAAGAAATGGAGTGGCTGGAGGTTTAAAATTTGCCAGACCAAACCTGGTCATCAGCGTGATGCGCAAGAAGCAACACGCCCATCTGATATTTGATGCAAACATTCTCAAAGATTCGGTACCTGTAATTACAAAAATAAACCCCAGATTAAATCATAATTGTGAACTTAAAGTACTTAATCAGTTAATCTGAAATTTGAAAAGGAGAAAAAACTACTTATAACAGACATTCTACTAGTTCCGAAATAATCACCTCATGTCACGAGCTGCTTCCTGCAAATGACCCTGCTTCGGCCTACCATTAGACCAATCACAACGAGCAATCTCGCATCTAATTCCTGCAAAAAAATCCATATTAATCCAGAAAAAAAAAGTTTGTTATTAAATCAAAACCTAAACGAGAAATGCTACTAGATACCCATTTTAAAGACCCTGTCATGGACAAAATTCGCCTCATCTTTGCTCTCAGATCTTAATCCATGATCAACAACAATCGCTAAAAGCCCGTTGATACAACTGGATGTCTCATCGGTCCCAATTAGGGCATCAGTCTTCCATCCCGCCGTCAGAACGCAGAGTGCCATACTGTCAGGTCCACCGGAAACTCCGAGAGCTGCAAATAACTCGAATTCTATACTTTTCAGTAATCTCTGGTGTAAGAAAACATTCGGCGATGAGGTGTGAAATGAATTACCTATCCGGTGATGAGGCTTGAGTCCCGCCATGGCCATCCTCCTTGAGAAAACTTCTTTGTATTTCGCCATGTCGATCGAGTCGCGGCCATTAGAACACTTGCAGAGCGAACGAGTTAGCGAAAAAGGGTGAGATAAACGGAGAGAACTCAACATTTTAGGCTTTAGGGATTTGCTCGGAGAAGCCCTAGAATTGGCGGCAGTTAAGAACTCTGGTTGCTGCGTGGAGAGAAGATAAGCTCTCGCGCCATTTATTTGAATGGTTGTTTCTAGATTAGGTTTTGTGTGTGCACACCGGAAGATATCATCTCCATTTACGAGAATTTTAATTTTTGGTGAAAATAAATTTTACTTTTCAATTTTCAATTAATAATAATTTTTCATTGTCAAAATGAACATAATGAAATCAAATTAAGGCTACGTTTGGTCAGGCTTATGCTTTTGGAGAAGCACCCATTGGATAAGTATTCAATGAGAGCACTTATCTACAGTAACAATAAATTGCTTACTTGAATAAAATAGAATTTGATAAATACATTTATTTAAGTGCTTGTAAAAGTTTAGGGATAAAATAAGTATTATGAAAATATTATTAAAGTTTGAAACTAGCTGGTCGTACAAGTGAGAATAAAAATTGCTCTCAGCAGTTTCTTTTTATGGGTAGCCTTTCTTTAGTGCTCATGGGTAAGCACTTACCCATTAGATGTTATCCAACATACTTAATTTTAAAAAGTGCTTTAATAAATCATAAGCTCAAGTAAAACACTTGGACTTTGTCTGATAAAGAGAATTGGAATTTAAGTGTAGAACACAGCCTTGTATAAATCGGGTAAATTTCAATTCTCACACTTGTAACTTAAAAAAGTGCTTTAATAAGTTATAAGTTGATTCGCACTTGACGAACAAATACTTGATTTCAATACGGCTCTTCAGAACGTCCAAGTCTACATCTCCCCCTCCGATGTTGGAGTTTTCCCGCCAAACCTCTACGGCCGCGAGAAAGTCCGTACAGACGCCATGATTTCACCTCGAAGCTCCTCCAAACTCAACACCTCTCTTTTCTTTGCCCTGCTTTCGATCTCAATCTTCCACTTCCGATCTTCACTGCATCCCCGTATTGATCGAAACGAACGCGAGAACGAAACCCTAACCCTACCTGAAACAAAATTAAGATACAACGAGACAGTCAGAGTCGAAGAAGAAGAATTCACTCGGAGAAATTACATCGTGAGGTTCTTCGAATACAAGAGAGCTGAAGATCATCGAGTTTATCTTGAAGAGAATCTCCAATCGAGTGGGTGGGAATGGATCGAGAGAAGAAACCCTGCGGCTTCGTTTCCGACTGATTTTGGTCTTGTATCGATCGAGGACTCGTTACGGACGGTTCTGATTGAGGAGTTTGTAAAATTGGGGATTGTAAAGGATGTTTCGATCGATTCGAGTTATTCACGGAGCTTGTTTGCGAAGGAGAAGCGTAGAGTTGGGGCTTTTGTGGATGGAACGAAACGTCCGGGGAGGATCTTTACCTCGATGTCTTTCGGCGAGGGAGAATATTACACAGCGCTTAGTAATTCTACGATAAGCTGGAGACGCAAACTCGCGATGCAGGTGAATTTTGTTCTTCTTTTTCTTTTTCTTTAATATTAATGTGAATGATGCATTTCTTGCTTATACTCTAATACTGGTGAATTTTGGGATCCAAACATATAATGCTTATGTTCTGGTTCTATTTAGTGTAGTATTACGTTCCCTTAATCTTTTAAAGAATTGAATCAGTAATGGAGAGTCTGCATTAGTTTTCTTCATGGTCTGAGACCTATTATATATATTATTGCAGAGATCCCAAGTGACATCAATGTTTGGAGCTGAGACACTCTGGACAAAAGGGTATACTGGTGCGAAGGTCAAGATGGCGATATTTGATACTGGTATTCGAGCAAACCACCCACATTTCCGTAACATTAAGGTATTCATTATTGGGAGAATGTAAAGTAACCCGTTGTGTTTGTCTTTTTTTTTTTTTGTTTATAAATTATTTTTTTGCTATTAGAATTACAAATGGTGTCTTTAATTTGAGGCCCTAGCTGAAATTGACTTTGGTTTACTTCCTATTTGAGCTTTTAATATAGTAGTTGATCTGACATTTGGCATTTTCAGGAGCGCACAAATTGGACTAATGAAGATACTCTCAATGACAATCTTGGACATGGGACATTCGTGGCTGGAGTCATTGCTGGTGAAGATACAGACTGCCTAGGCTTTGCACCTGATGCAGAGATTTATGCTTTTCGTGTGTTTACTGATGCCCAGGTAATGCATATTGGGCATTGGGAACCAGTGTTTTAAAAGGCGTATGGGGCTTACGCCTCGAGGTGCGCCTCAAGGCGTAGTGTTAACAAAACGCCATGAAGTGCAGTGAAATAGCGCAAGGCGTTCGTGAGGCGCACGCCTCATGTGGTGAGGCATTCATGAGGCGTACGCCTCACACATGAGGCGTACGCCTCATGTGCGTAAAGGAAAAGTGCAGAGAAAAGAGAAGAAGCAAAACTTACGATTTAATTTTTTTAATTATTTAATTGTAGTTAACTTGTTTAACTTGTCTTTTAGCTTTTTAGTTATTAAAATTTAAGAGATAAACTATCATTGACTTTTGGAGA
>JAUPMG010000010.1:4992565-5010284 GCA_031762675.1 Pachysandra terminalis
GACTAATGGAATTGGAGTATAAGTACTTTTGAATTATTTTAGTGTTGAATTTGAAATTTCATTTATTTTTTCTTTTTTTACCATTTTATATCATTTTTAATTTTTTTACATTTTTTTAAATTTATAATGTTTATTATTATTTATTATATATTAAATAAATTATTTTATAATTATAAAATACATGCTCATGAGGCTTACGCCTCGCCTCAAGCCAAGATCTAACGCCTCACCTCACGCCTTAACATTTAAAAACACTGTTGGGAACTTAATTCAAATTGGGTCCAACTTTCTATCTGATATGTCAATGTGTTGTCTCTTCAATCTACTTCAATAAATTGTTTGTTATATAACCCTGAAAATCCTAGCCAGATGTATCGTCTATATCTATCTTTTGGCTCTTGACTTGCTTTATTTGCACTGAAATGTTGTAAGGTGTAAAGATATTTGGTCAATGTGGATTCTAGTTGTGAGATCGCATCTTCATTTGGCTGTAAAATTGTCATTCTTAGACTTTTTTTTTTGATAATTAACAATATATTCATTAATCATCATAAAGCATAAGCTTGATACAAATACAGCAGATCAGGATGTGTGATCCCAAAAGCGTACATAAGCGAAACCCACCCACATGATAAACAACAAAATAAACTAAGGCGCCTTGAGGTCCAAAATTCCACCTTCAAACTGAGCTCTATAGGCTATCCTCAATAGGAATCCCTACTGCCAAAATCTCCCTAAGATACCTCTCAAATCTAACAAGATGCAGGAGTCTCCACGGGTAATAGCAGGTATTTGGTATCCATGAAATCATTGAAATAGAGTCTCCCTCCACCTGTAAGTTCCCTACCCTGATATTCAGTGCCTCCCGTAGTCCAACTATCAAAGCCCATATCTCCGCTATCGTAGAATCCCCCACCCCAATTGGGCCTGAGAAAGCATGAATAATCTGCCTGTCCGAATCTTTAAACACCCTACCAATCCCCCCTGGACTCGGATTCCCCAAAGATGAGCCATCAAAATTAAGTTTGATGAGACTCCTCGGGGGTGCCCTCCAAATCCTACTCTGCATGATCTGGGCTGGTGACAAAAAGGCTATAATCATCCATCCCCTGATAATCGTTTCCGCCGAAAAATCCTTGAAATCTAGTCTAACTGCAACCCAAGATGCCACCATCCCCATGATAGAATCAATGGTTGAATTAAATGTCCTCTGGGAATCCTCAAAAATTTTTCTATTTCTTTCCCCCCCAATGTCATTCTTAGACTTGTTATTGACATGATTTAGGTGAAACCTTGTATTAGTCTTCAATAGTTACTTATCTTTTGGATTCCATGTATTTCTAGATGTTTGTAACTGAACTTTCACATGGCTTAATGACTTTCGAACCAAGCTCAAAATCGTGTTATACAATAGAAGTTAACTCTTAGTAAGAATGTTATTTTCTGTATTTAGAAATTTTGACATTATGTTAATTTTTTTTTTGGGCTTAAAAGGGATATCTGTTGTATTCTTTCGAATTTGTGTATCCTAATCCAGTTTGTGATGGAGACCTACACCTACAAACGAAGGTTTTTCTTCAGAAAATTGTAATTTTCAATATATTAGTTGCACAATTAGGATGTTTCTGATCTTCATTCTTTTTAGATTTTTTTTGCTAGATTTATTTTATCAGTATTTAATTTGGTTATGCTGTATTATTAGTTTTTGCCCCAAGAGTAAAGAGTGTAAGCTGTAGATTTGTCATACATAGTGTAGATATTTTAATATTTGATGAGATTATGAGAAGATTGTATTCAGCTAATTGCAGGTATCTTACACATCATGGTTCCTTGATGCATTCAACTATGCTATTGCAACCAATATGGATGTGCTGAATCTGAGTATAGGTGGACCTGATTACCTGGATCTTCCATTTGTGGAAAAGGTATTCCCTAGGCCTGTTGATTGTAGCTTTGTGATTTGATATGATCTCAAATTTTATTTTACTTTGCTAGATGTGCATTAGAGGATGTTTTTATTGTAGTAACAAATAAGCTTTATTGAAAATAAGAGCAGCTGTACAAGAAAGTAATGTCTTTTTTAATCTATTTAATTGACATCATTGGATGCAATGTTTTAAATTTTGTAACATGTCCCTTATTTTGAAGGGGGCGACACGATATACAGGCAGGAGTCTTTCAAGTGATTTTTTCCACCATGTCTCTTATATGTTGTCGACATTGTCACGACATGTTGACGACATATGGGGAACATGGTGGGAAAAAAAATAAAAAGTTAAAAAAGAGTGAAATTAGTTTTTTTTTTTTTTTTTTAAATGTAACTTTGTAACGATCTAATTTAGAGATAACTACATTTAAATAACCAAAATATGACAAAAAAATGCATATATATAGTGAATGACATATACTTGGGGAGGTATGATTGCGTACCAACATGTGGAAAAATGGAGAAACTGTCCCTAAGGATAGTCTAAATAATACATAAACATATTTAAATACACTAAACACTATAAAATTATCCAAATGGCATAATACAATTAGATTAAATGAGCAAACACAATGAGGAAATACCAGTACATCACATTCATAAAGAGTGGCGTCCTGGCAATTGTCATCCTCATCACCCCATCATCCCTATATATGCATTGTTTTTGTTATATTTTGGATGCTAACATTTCTTAATCTTCACTATTCCATTGCATTTCCTTGAGTAACTTATGATTAAGTTTTGAATGAATGCAAGGGCATGGAAACTACCATTCATATTTGGCAAGACTTAGATGCCACATTTATGCCCTTTCAGAATAGGCATTCCAAAGTATGCAATAGTACATCACAATTGGTTGTATAACTTTCCTATGAAAGCCTTCATTAACTCTCTGTTTTCTTTAATGTGTGCGTGTATCTGTTCATTTGCCGTTCATTGTTTATTTCCTTTTGAGTACGTATGCAATGGCTCCTTGCAGCTTCCAATTAGTTTTTCTTTTCTTGGCTGAAATTTTTCACCAGGTTTGGGAGCTGACAGCAAATAATATTGTCATGGTTTCGGCTATCGGAAATGATGGACCACTGTATGGTACTCTGAACAATCCAGCAGATCAGAGTGATGTTATTGGAGTTGGTGGCATCGATTATAGTGATCATATTGCCTCATTCTCCTCACGCGGCATGAGCACTTGGGAGATTCCTCATGGGTAGCGTATCTTCACTTGCTCATTGTCAATATGTGTGCATGTGTGTGTATTTATATATGTATGTATACATGTGTGTGTGTGTGTGTGTGATTTTGGTTTTGTTTCAACTTTCAACCTTCCAATGCTATATATCTTTAGAGGAAACTGCTATGTGGAATCTTTACACAAATATTTTTGGTAATTTGTGTACTATTAACATGAATATACACCCAAGGACACTCCCTCTTATTTCATGACTACATCTGAATTCTAGTGGAACAATGATCCTCATCCAATTAGTCAGTTACTTATGCACATTATGTCCTCCAAGAATATGGGGCTCCCTTTTGTTACTTAATCCAACAAAAGTAAAAGTGTTTTTTATTTTTTATTTTTTTTATTTTTTATATTAGTATTATTTTGTGTGCGATTCTTTATCTTCTTCATAGATTTTTAGATGTTTGGAAGGCATAAGTTAGAGATCTTCTGAAATTGAAGATGCTTAAGGTTGCATTTAACGTAGCTTCTTGGGGCCAAGAAATGCTTCCTGGTTACTAAGTATCTCTTTCATTATTGATCAAAAAAAAAAATGCTTCCTCGTTTCTATGCGAAGGTGGGACAATTGGTGATTTCTTTGAAAAGTGCTCCAGACAAAGCATGTCTTTTGGAAGGCCATTTTTGCCAAAGCAGCTAGAGAGCCGCTGCTTAAAATTGTATTTGTAGGGAGCAGGTTATTTAAACACATGTTTTGTTCTGTGGTTTTTTTTATATATGTTTTTATTTCTGTAATGAAACTTTTAAAATACCCAAGATACTATTGACTCTTAAACTAGTTATTTTTAAACTTAACCCAATTAGTATTTAGATTAATACTAAAGCCATCTTTTATAGAAAACTTTTCCACTAAAAACCATTTTCACTTCCATGAATGTCTTTCACAAAGGATTCCTCTACGAAGTAATTACAAAAAACATGCCAAACTTAATTTAAGGGTTTTAGCTTGTCAAATTAGTTTTTCTCCTATACTTCATGTTGTTTAAAATAAGTTACTGGGACTGCTTTGGTATTACTTATCTCCTCACCTCAAAAAAAAAATTACTTATCTCATCACCTCAAAACTCCTTTTCACTTGGCCCGAAAAGTGTGATGATCCCACTAGTTGAGTCAACCCCATCAATTGGATATTTCCATTTTTTTTCTTTATCTATATGATATCTTAGAGATTCTATCCCTTTGTTTATTTATTTATTTTTAGGATGGGTTAGGTAAAAATTTTACTTGTTAGTCCCCTAAAAGGAACAAGGCAAAAAGGCTCTTTATGGCGGTTCTTTGTCCACAGTTATGGTCGTGTTAAGCCAGATGTTGTTGCATATGGCCGAGAGATAATGGGATCCAAAATAAGTACAGGCTGTAAGAGTCTTTCAGGTACGAGTGTTGCAAGCCCTGTAGTTGCTGGTGTGGTGTGCCTTCTTGTTAGTGTCATCCCTGAGAACAACCGCAAGGACATTCTAAATCCCGCAAGCATGAAGCAAGCACTAATTGAGGGGGCAGCAAAGCTTTCTGGTTCCAATATGTATGAGCAGGGTGCAGGCAGACTGGACCTGTGAGTTCTTTTAACTTACTGAAGCCTTTGTTTTTACACGCATATATGTTCATATTTATTGTTGTTATCTAGCTTTGTTAATTTACCTGTTTGTGTCAGCTTAGAGTCATACGAGATCCTGAAAAGCTATCGACCTCGGGCTAGCATCTTCCCCAGTGTTCTTGATTATACGGATTGCCCTTATTCCTGGCCTTTTTGTCGTCAACCACTCTATGCAGGTGCCATGCCTGTGATTTTTAATGCTACCATTCTTAATGGGATGGGCGTAATTGGTTATATAGAATCCCCACCTACATGGAATCCTTCAGATGAGGTAGGTAATCTGCTCAGTATTCATTTCACTTACTCAGACGTCCTATGGCCCTGGACTGGTTATCTAGCACTGCACATGCAAATCAAGGAAGAAGGTGCCCAGTTTTCAGGACTGATTGAAGGTAATGTGACTGTTAAAGTATACAGTCCATCACCTCGAGGAGAGAAAGATCCGCGAAGGAGTACTTGTGTGCTTCAGTTGAAGCTTAATGTGGTTCCTACTCCTCCAAGATCAAAACGGGTTCTTTGGGATCAATTTCACAGCATTAAATACCCGCCTGGGTACATTCCTAGAGACTCTCTGGATGTTCGCAATGACATTCTTGACTGGCATGGGGATCACCTGCATACAAATTTCCACATTATGTTCAATATGCTGAGAGATGCTGGATACTTCGTTGAGACTCTTGGTTCACCTCTCACTTGCTTTGATGCTCATCAATATGGGACGCTTCTGATGGTGGATCTTGAGGATGAATACTTTGAAGAAGAGATTGCAAAGCTGAAAGATGATGTCACAAATACTGGTTTAGGGTTGGTTGTCTTTGCTGAGTGGTATAATGTGGATACGATGGTGAAGATGAGATTCTTTGACGATAACACCCGCAGTTGGTGGACGCCGGTTACAGGGGGTGCAAACGTTCCTGCACTGAATGATCTTTTGGCCCCTTTTGGGATTGCTTTTGGAGACAAGATTCTGAATGGTGACTTTTCTATAGATGGAGAACAAAGCCGTTATGCATCTGGAACAGATATTGTGAAGTTTCCTGGAGGTGGGTACGTTCACAGCTTCCCTTTCCTGGATACCTCAGAGAGTGGTGCCACCCAAAACATACTGCAGTCTGGCATGACCAAGGTGAGCATCAGTGCTTCCTAAGTTTACCTTGATTTTAAAATGTACAAGAATTCTTGATGGTACAGGGGAAATTTGTTTCCTACCTTGTCCACCGAGAAATAAAAAAAATAAATAAAAAGGAAGTAAAAAAAAAATGAAAAAAATCCACAGAAAGCTTCGTGCAATTAACTAGCATAGTTATTACACCAATCAGGACGATGATGAAAATCGGCTGCCCCTATCTCTATATCGTAATATTGGTAAACCTTTTTACTGTCTGTGAAGAGTTCTTAGTAAAGATGCATACCTTGCACTTATCAATAGCTGGGTTGTCTACTCCGTGGTGTAAAAGTAAATCGTATGCTTTTTTCAGTCATTCTGCTTCTTTTATTTTTGTGACGATGATGGATGCATATCTTGTTCTCTAATTCAAA
Organism: Pachysandra terminalis; assembly: GCA_031762675.1. Lineage (NCBI taxonomy): Eukaryota > Viridiplantae > Streptophyta > Magnoliopsida > Buxales > Buxaceae > Pachysandra > Pachysandra terminalis. Next base: position 4,998,923 of record JAUPMG010000010.1, read on the forward strand.
AGTCTCCAACATTTTTTTGGGGCTTTCTTCATTTATCCTAGGACTCGTTCATGGACCATGCAACTAAAGTATCCTGTTTCTGTCAATAAATGTAGGCAGACTCCTCTATTCTTGGTCTTGTGGAGGTAGGTGGGGGTCGTATTGCAGTGTACGGCGACTCCAATTGCCTTGATGGTAGCCATATGGTTACAAACTGCTATTGGCTTCTGAGAAAAATATTGGATTTCACAAGCAGGAACATTAAAGATCCAGTGCTGTTCTCTGCTTCGGTTAGACAGGATCTGGCCCTGTACAAGGACGATAACCAATTGCCATCTCGCAGAACTGATGTGAACTTCTCTACGTACTCTGCCGTTGTTGGCAAGGAGTTGCTTTGCAGGACCGACTCCAGGTTCGAAATATGGGGGACAAAGGGTTATGGCCTTCAAATTAGGGGGAGGAACAGAAGACTGCCAGGATATCCTATCGTTGATATGGGAAGAGGTTTGAATTCTTCTGTGGAACATTCCAATTCCAAATGGGAAATGTTGCCTGAGAAGAACGATAAGAATTCTTTTTCCACCATTATCGGAAACAAGTACAGCAGAAGGATGGATTTCTTGGGGTTGCTCAATAGAGACGAAGTAAGGAATCTATAATTAGACTAGATGATCTTTTTCTTAAATATTTTGGTTCAATGATATGGAACTCTTTTCTTTATTTTTCTTCTTATATTGGAATGAAATGCTAGAAATGACCAAGAGGTTTCTGTTCCTGGTGTTTCTTTGCAGCTTGATATGCCAGTTCTAGTTGCAAGTCAATGGCTTGTCCCTGCTCTTATTGCTGTTTTTGGTTAGTACACTTAAACTTCTAAATAATAGGACTTTTTTTTCCTCGGGAAAATTAGAATATTTTCTTGTTTTATGTGGAATCAACTCACGTGCTGCATTCTCAGGTCTTCTGCTGTTATTGAGCTTTTGGAGAATTCGACAGAAGCGACGGCGGCGAAGGAAGGGGTCAGGCTCCGGTCGCTTTCCCAATCCATAAAAATCCTTGATAGTTCCGATAGTCTTCTCCTTGTATTTGCCATTTCTCTGCCTGGAAATTTTTCGTGTTCCGGCACCGGCATTACCACAGAAATTAGTTTGTACTCAATTTAGCTCTATATCTCATTCTTTTTCCCTTAGTATGATGTTCTTCCCGACATGAAACGTCTAAAAAGGAAATAGAGAATCCCTTCATTTTCTTACCAGGGAAAAATTTCAGAGATCAAGCTGTTTAGACTCATTGGGGTCGGAAGACTTCTCAACATAAAAAAGCCCTAGACATCTTTCTCTTTGCAGAAAGAGATTTTTCACAATTGGTTTCACTTCTTAGGTCAGCACAAACGGCAGAAGACGGTTATTGAGTCTTGAACTAAATGAAAAGAGGAAAAACTACGAGGGTAATTTTCCTGCGACTTTCTTAATTCTCTCAATTTTTGTATTGTGGCTCCGTTTGGTTTGACGTAAAATGTTTTCAGGAAAATTAGAATTTTTCAGTTGTTTGGTTGGAAGTTGGAAAATAGAGTAGAAAATTAGTAGTTTTCACTTTCTTATATTTGGAGTACATAAAAAATAATCACAAAAAGTGAGTCGTAACTTGCAATCATTTGTTTTTGTCCATCCGAACTCGTTAAAATATCTTATAGGTTCGAACAGGTTGGTAGGTTCCGTGGAATCTTGTCGTCTAGAACTGACAAATTTTTAATCGACTTGCCAAATTGCTCGAACCCAACCCAATTAAATGAGTTCGAGTTGATCCATTTATTAGTTAGGTTGGGTTTAGGCTTTTCCAACCCATTTGCAAACGTTGTGGTGGTGGTGACGATTCAACCACCATTGTTGGTTGTGGTAATAGTGGTGCACTGGTGCTAGAAATGATAGTAGTAACGATCATGTTGTAAGTGACGATGTGCCACCAACAAAGGTGGTGGTGATAGTGGCAGTGATAGTACAATGATCAAATGTGGTGGTGATATCACTAAAGAGGTTGGTGATGATTTTGATAAAATAAAATGAAAAAAAATAACTTCAATAGCGTTGGCTCGATTCAATATTGTTGTTTTGGAAAATGACATACCAAATTTTTAATGATACAAAATTATCTCATATTTGAAAAATAATTCAAATAAAATACATATGAATATCGTTTTATACTTTATATTGAAACAAACATTCAAAAAATACATTTTCCGCTAAAATTCTTTTCTGGAGCCTATTTTACTTGAATTCTCAAAATAAATGAGAATTATTAAGAGGGAAGGAAAGAAAACCAACATGGTGATGATATAAACTACTAAAACTCATCTTTTCCATTTTCTTTTGATATGAAGGTGGCGTTGGGCATTACTTATATATAAGTACTTATTGCATCTTATAGCTTATATAAGTATTTATTAAATTTAAAAACGTGTTTGACTAAACTTATGGGTTAAGTGCATATCCATAAGCAATAGAGGAAGACTATCTATAAAGAGAAGCTGTTGAGAACAATTTCTCCCAAACTCTGTTAAATTATTTTGCAACTTTAGTAATATTTTTAAAATACTAATTTTACCTCTAAACTTTTATAAAGTACTTAAATAAATGTTATTTTTAAACTATAATAACAATATTTTTATAATACCTATTTTACCCCTAAACTTCGTAAGCACTTAAATAAATATTTTTGCCAAATGCAATTCACTTCACGGTGCTGTGGATAAGTGCTCCCATTGAACTACTGATCCAATAAGTGCCGAACTGCTGATCCAATAAGCATAAGCCGGGCCAAACCCCACAGAAGAAAAAAGAACAGAAAGATTGAAAGAAAACCCTCAAACCATAATAATCCAAATGAAGATCATATGGCAAAACAGCAGTGATATCATAAAGAAACGAAATAGCTCCACACATAGTTCATAAGTAAGCTTCAGTTAAGATAGGTTGCTCGTCTTTTTCTTCTTGTTCATCATCAGTTTCCAACGTCTTGTCATCTCCAATCTTCAAACCTTGTAACCCATCAACACAAGCTTTCCCTCCTTCAGATTTCACCTCCGTCCCTAATAACTTGTCCGAGTTCTCAGTAACACCGGCGGTAACCTCGTCTCCGATCACTTCCGGCAGACCACCTCCTTTCTCGGCACCGCAAGGCCCCGGCGGTTCAGCAGTGGGGGCTATCCCGACAAGTGCATCAGACGATTCTCCATTAGTAGGTCCAGGATCTTGAACACAGTCATCGTTCTCCCCAAGATCGTCGGTTGTACAAGGACCAAGGATGGAGCGAGCTCCAGATCGGATGGAATCGGCGGCCTTGAAGAAAGCCTCTCTGATTGCTTCAGGTGGTAAAGCACAGTTCTCCAGCCCTGCGTCTTCGAGCTTTGGAGGTCGAATCTTATCCAGCAATCCTTCTTTCCCTGTAGCTTCTTCCATTATCTCCAAAAGCAGAAACCCAAAACCCTAACCCTTGCTCTGAAGTTGATTTTTTTGGGGGGTATATAGGAAGAGTAGCAAGAATTGTTTCAGCTCCTCAGACTGGATTTTCTGTTGTTTCTCTTTTTGCTTTATACCGGTCTTGTCATCTTCGCGAGAGTTCAATAGAGGGGAAGGAGACAAATGGGTCAAATCAGATTCGAGAGAGAACGAATTTTCCAATCAAAAATCGAATCGAATTGAAATAAAAATCCTTAGGGTCTGTTTGACGCAAGGATTTGGAATTGGGTTACAGAATTTTAAAATTGAGAATTATAATTTACTAAATTAGAAAATTTTAGAATTGTAAATATGTTATTTGATCGACTTAAAACAAATTGAGCATTGCTAAATCGAGGTGTTGAAAATTTTTATCAAACATGTTGTCTATCGATACTATTAAAAATAGAAATAAAAATAAAAAAACTAATATTATTAAAATATGTTGAAGGGTAAAACAAAAAAAAAATAAAAAATAATATTATTAAAAATAAAAATAAAAATATAAGAAATAAAACAAAAATAAAAAAAATAATGGAAATAAATTTTAAAGAAAATAGAATTAAAATAACAAAATAAAAGAAAATAAACATAAAATATAAAGAAAACAAAAAAATTATATGATAATATATTTATCTTTTTCACTTATTTTATTTTATTTCTATTTTGAATTTTTATTATTTTATTATGTTTTTCTTTTCTTTTCTTTTATTTTCTTTTCTTTTTTTAGTCTTTTATTTTTTCATATATTTTCTTTTATTTGTATTTTTATTTGTATTTGTATTTTTTATTTTTATTTTTATTTTGATTATTGATTATTTTTTTATTTTATTTTATTTTCTTTTATGTTCTTTTAGTTTAATTTAATTTAATTTTTCTTCTATTTTATTTCTATTTTGTTTTTTATTTTTAATATATTTTAGTGTTATTTATGTATTTATTATTTTCTTTTCTTTTTTTATTTAATTTATTACTTTTATTTTATTTTCTATTATAATTTTCTTTTATTTTATTTCATTTTTCTTTGCTTTTTATTTCTATTTTGTTTTTCTTCTTTATTTTGTTTATTTTTAATTTTCCTTTAATTTTATTTCTATTTCTATTTCTATTTTATTTTAAATAATTTTTTAATTATTTTTTCTTTTATTTTTATTATTTGTTTTTTTTTAATTTATTTTATTTTTACTTTAATTGTCTTTATTTTCTTTTAGGATCAATTTGAGAGGGAAAAGAGAGTTATGCTCTTGCAATTCTTTGGCTGAGAATTACAAAAAATAAGGGAACATGTGATAATTGATAAAACCCAATTTACCTTATAAACGAATTCCACGGAATTGGAGCTAGAATCTTAAATTCAATTCTTTATACACCATCAAACAACAGAATTGAAATTCTCAATCCCAATTCCAATTCTCAACCCCAATTCCACCCTAAATTCTTTATGTCAAACACAACCTTAAATCCAAAACAAACTAACCCAACCCAACCTATATTGTAATTTTAGTTTGGACTTGGGTCGGATTAATATAATATTGATGATGCAGGTTTTGTAATAGACAAGAATTAAAATATCTCAGCAGATAATGTTCAAAATTCCAATACAACTACAACGTCAGAGATAAAATTGTGCAAGAGGGCAAGTTACCTTAGGAGGTGATATTCGCTTTTCTATTGTTGGTGTTATTGCTGGGTCTGTCTTTTTTTCTTTGGAATGAATTCCTCTTCCTTCTTCGTGGTGACAATAAGAGTACGCTTTCTTTCTCCTTTCTTTACAAGAGTTGGAATAGAAGCATTCGTTCTTTTAGTAGACTCGTACAATTTGGTGAAGCTTTTGATTTCATGATTCTTTAAGTGCACTCGGTAAAGGAGCATGCCATTGATGTAAATCCTGAAAAACTTTTCTTCAGTAGCTATTTCAGTACAGGTAATCAAAAGATCCCTAAAATGTTTGACATAAGCTACCAAATCCTCATGTGGTATTTGCCTTTCACGGCTAAGATCAATATGACAGTGAGCTTTTCCTCGATAATGATGAATTTATGATAAAACAAAGCAATCATTTCCTCCCAGGTATGAATAGAACCGAGTTCCAACCTACTATACCATGTATAGGCCCTCTCAGAAAGTGACTTCGAGAATTCGCATAAGCAAAGTTCCTTATCACCAGCATAAGCCCTAGAGTTTCAATAAAGTGAGTTACATGCTCTCTGACATTTCCAGTTTGTCCTGAAAATTGAGGAAAAGTAAGAGCTTCATAGTCTTTGGGATATGGTTTATTGAGAAGTGTTTTTGGATATGGGGGACAAAAATCACTTCCAATCCAGTCAGTATCTTTTGACTGGGATTTCTGAAGGAGAGTTTCCACATTAGCAATAGTGACAAAATCAGCTTTAGAGCACACAAAGGCATAGGTGTGAAAGAGGGACAATCTACTGTAGGTGATGTTTTGGGAATAGGATTTGGTGGAGGATTAGTGCTAGGCTTATTAAAATGAGCATCTAACTAGGCCTGCAACATTTGTATAGCTGCCATGATAGGTTTAGTTGCTATAGTAGGATCTACAGGCGGAACAGGTTCCTCAGTAGGATGCTGTTCTGGAATCTTCTCTGTAGTAGGGACAGTGTTTGAATTGGATGGATCCTTTAACAAGGACTAATGAAAAAACAATAGAATACAGGCAAGGTTTGCAAGAAACGAATACAACCTACCCAGTGGAGTCGCCAAAAGATGATGCAGGTTTTGTAATAGACAAGAATTAAAATATCTCAACAGATAATATTCAAAATTCACCAATACAATCACACTTCCAGAGATAAAATTTCAAAGAGTCTGTCTAAAGATAACCTAAACCGTCGCGCAGCCGTTTTATCAAGAGCGTTCCTCGTCAAACGTGACTTGTAGATAAAACAAAGGAAGAGGCAAGAAGAGGGGATACCGATGTATCAGATATGTCAAAAAGAATGCATATCACATAACAAGAAACCTCAAGAATTTGAATGACTTGAAGTCTCTTAACACGTATTCGAAGGCTATACGTGAATATAATTGACTCTTCCCTTTCTCATTCAATGTCTTTACTCACTGTTGTCTTTCAGCTTTGAATTTTCCAGATTTCTTGTATCCTATTGAAGGATATTCATTGTTATTTATAGGGGGATTATCCTCTTGAATCAGGACAAGTGTCATTTAGACAAGCGACCAAGGAGGTGCTTTTGAAATATCCCCATACATTAAAGTATATCTTAAAGGCTGTGTGGATTTCAACACGCCTAAGTTACTTCTAGAAAATGGGATGAGTCACTCGAATATGTGAACTTGCTCTGTGATAGGTTGTTTTCGATCTAGAAGATCAAGGATCATATAACACGTGTAATATGCATAAAGATCTAAAAGCAACGTTTTCATTCTTGCTGTCATATCAAATAAGACAAAACCCCCTTAGATAAGTCATATAGCAGATATTATAAGTAGCTGACGTTTTATCACGTGCAAATCTATCACAATCATCTTTAAAGTAAATGAGTTATTTTAACGCCGCAATATCTTTTTGGACTTCGTTCATCTTAGAGGAACTCCTTTTGGCGGCTGCCTATCTCTCTTCGAAGCAAGTCAAAATAACTGTATGTATTACAAGGTGACCAATGTATTCTCGAATTTACCTATATAGAGACCTTACATTTAAGTTTCTCAGTAGACAATTCGTTTTCATGATCAATAGTCCCTGTAAGGAAGAGTTATCGTGAAACTTCTTCAAAGTTTATAGTTTAAGCAACTAATTCGAGTGCCTTCAACTCGGACTTGGTGAAATCAGAAGTATGCTTCCTTACAAATTTCTTTAAGATAAAGTGTGAGAGAAAGTCCCTCGAAGTACGTAAAAAGTTATCTTCAGGAACAATTTCTTGGAGATAAAAGGTATAAGCTTGGCTTCGAAGGTCTTTCCACTAGGAATCTCCTTCGAAGTCAACATATGTTGTGTAAAATATTATCCGAAGCCAATTCTTAGGGATAAATATAAGTGACTTCGAACTTTACTTCGAAGTTTTAATGAGTTATTGAGGGTGACAAACCCATATCTTTGTCTTTCGAATGAGACAAAATCCTTAGTCTTTTTAAGGGTAACTAATCTTTGACGATTTGACCATCTCATGGTGTTTAGCCTTTCCAGTTCACCATCTGAAGGTGGTTAGCTGTCGAATCAAATTTAATAGAAGGAAAGACGTTTTCTTCATAATTTCTTCAAGATAGAGAATATAATAAATGATCCTTCGAAGTCTGTGGATATGATCCAAGAGCGACTTCTGACTTAGAAGGTATAAATGTGACTTCGAAGGCTTTTTCTCATTGGATTACCTTCGAAGTACGAAATAAAGTAAAGAATTCACTCGAAGTCTCTTCTTGGGAAGGAGAATGTATGATTTCGATGAGGTTTTATTCGGAGTTATATATATTTGAAGGGTCTATTAGGGGTGATATACCCCCGTTTCTATCCTTTAAGAAAGTGTCCTGCATTATAAAGAACACGAATCCTTAGTCCTTTGGTCATTTCGGGGGTGGTTAACCCACATCTTTTGAATTTTGGACACGTGGCATTGTTCAGTGTACTGAACTATTTTTTCGAAGGTTGCTTTTTAAAGAAGTTTGCCTTTTTAGTGATAAGGACGGTCAAATATCTTAAGTCGTTTCAAATATCATATTTTTGTTACACGGTCTAATCAACGTGCAGTTGTTGTTGACAGCTGGCACGTATAAAGCAAAAGGGTGGCAGATAATTGCTTTAGTAGTGATTCAGTGTATACGACGACTACACCCAAAAAATACATACGCGCGCACTTAAGATAATGTCACGTGTTTAGTGAGATTAATTAGACCGACTGATCACCAATATTTTATAATTATATATTTAAAATATCATTTTTGTTAAGGTTGTCAACGATCGAAGCTTGAGCTCTATAATTATGTTCGTAAGTTGAGTTTGTGCCCGAAAAAAAGCCTGTTATCTTAATGAGTTTGGGTAAACTCAGTTAAGTTAAAACTTGACTCGGTTTGTATATGAGATTTTTCATCCATATTCTTATATCTTATATTATATTTTATAACAATCCCAAAATATTTAAGCCTAAAATTTTTAAGAGCTACAAACTTCCCTTGAGATTTGGTATAACACTCAGATACCTCTCCTATCATTTTCAAAAGTACACATCCATCCCCTCTATTATTTCCATTTGGACAAGGACTTCCCCTACACTAACGGTATTAAAACGAAAATTATAAACTTATACATGTTTTAGACTATTTTGTCTTTATATTTAAACTTACCCTTGCCCCCAACTGATGGTATATACACTAGAGTTTGGGTTTTGACTATTTTGTCCTTATATTTAAACCTACCCCCAACTGTGGTATATAGACTGGAGTTTGGGTTGGGTTTTGGTTTAACTCGGTTTAACTGAAACTTCAACCCAGAATCAAACCGATCTTTAATTCATTTTTTTATAGTTTCAAAATCAAGAGCTAACCAAATATCTAGAAACCAACTCAAACCGAACCAAAGTTGGTTTCAGCTGGTCTTTTTTTGGCTTGAACCAACCCAAGTTGCATCCCTATGTAGTAGGGTTTTAAGTCTCGGGATCTTGGATCAAATCGGTCCTGGCAGGTCCAGATCCGATCCAAAAGTTGGATCGTCCTTAAAAATAAAAAACGGATTGGCCAGACTAGTCGCTGGACCGGCTGAACCAGTCCAAGCCAATACCTGTTGGATCATTCGTTTTGTAAATTAAAAAAATTGGATCGGTTGGATCGATCCAATCCAATCACTAGACCAGTCCGGATCAGCCGGTCCAGTCCGATCCAAAGCCACTTGATACCATAGTTGTATCGTGACTTGGGATCGAACCGATCCTTGAAACCATGCTATGTAGGACCATGTTTAGCCACGTGGCTTGAACTAATTTCTAGTTAACCTTTTGCCGAATCAAATGCTACCCATGAATTGTAAAACACCAGTACTAAAGAATCTCCTTTATTGGAGCTATAGATTCATCAATCCACAGTGCTGAATCAACATTCTCTATTTTCTTTGACATAACAGTAAACACACTGCAACAAGAGATGCTGTTTTATAAATAACAGCTCATGAAACTGAAGAAAAGATTGTAGAAGAAGAGCAGTCAAAATAAAATATGGAATCCAGAGAAATACAATAAAGCAGCAACCATCTCTTTCTGATTAAATCTACATAATATATAACACATAGAAGAACTTCAATAACATTCCTTCAACTGTTATTGCATATGCATTGGGGGAATTTGATAGTTGCCTCTCAATCACCAATGAAAACCTTGACCAATTGGCAGCGATTCTAACATTCGCAGCCTGAGGATCTTTGCTGCCGTCCTCCACCCGCCACATCAATAGTGTCAGGAAGGTATCTTTTCATCATTATCAACCCAAATTTTCAAAGAAACTGATTAGCAACTAGTGAAATAAATCATGTATATGTATTGAGAATTTAAAAAAGCTCAAGACTAAAACCATATTTGTGGTTAAGAAAACCCAAAACTAGAAATCAATACTTTGACCTGCTTTATCAACATGGAAAAGGAAACTCGAAGTCTCTCCAACTCAGGAACTGGAGGTCCTACGTTCAAGTCCCCGGGGTTACCTGATATATGATATATGGTCTTTGTGGGTGGGGGGGTCATGTATCCGGGGTTTACCCTGTCCTCACTAAGTGGGGTCGGGGGCCAAAATAACAAAATAAAAAAAATAAAATAAAATAAATAATGGAAAAGGCTAGTGGTTTGGGTTTAATACCATAAATGGGTTAACCTTTTTGGAGCCAGGAGGCTTTCATAAGTCACCCATTTATCAAAATGTATCGCGGCCAAATCACATGCCATCGGAAAGCTTCGTTCATTCAAGAAATAATGAATGGGTCAGAAAGAAACATCAGGAGGGGTTATCGTGGTTCTTGGCATCAGGTAAAGGAGAAAACAGGGTAAAGTGTCAAATGTGTCTACAGACTACAAATCAAATTTGACTAAAACATCACAAAAATTTCAACTGGTTACTTAAGTGCAACAAAATGTTGATTCACATAAAAAATAAATAATCAAAAGGCAAACAAATACAGGAAAAAGAAATATAAGAATTTGCAAATATTTTAAAAATACTCACATTTCTTCCTCGGGTTCATTCTTGAGAGCATTTTTGGCTATACATTCGAAAGCTGCTTCCACATTAAAACCTTCTTTTGCAGAAGTTTCAAAATAGGGTATATTTCCCTTGGAGGTACACCATGCCTTGGCTTTCTTCTCAGAAACCTGGAAAGCCAGAAGTAAAATCCATATGCAAAGATAGTTAATACGAAGGACCATAGTGTTTAAACTCAGTATCAGATCGGGGATCGTCCCGGTCTGATATCGATTTGGATCACCGATCTAAACATGGCCCAATTTCTTTTTTTTTTAAATCATAAAATTTTTTAGGGTGTCAGACGATTCATTATCGGATCATCCGATCTGACTCGGCCGAAACCGAGTCAGATCGTCTGGATCAGACAATCTGACTCAGTTTCGGACTGAGTCAGAAAACTTTAGCAATTCTCGGGATCGGCTTGGGATCGTGACTCACCCCAAGTTGATCCTGAGTTGTATCGGCTGATCCGACTCGGAATCAGCCGATACTTAACACTAAGCAGAGGACACCCATCAAGACACGCCTATAAAAACAAAAGAGCACCACTATAATTCTTGGCAACTTCATTTCAAAATGCCTACAATACTCAAACTGGAAGAGAATAAAAAACATGCTGAAGAGGAAGAGAACCATCTTACCACCCGGCTGTTTCCACCATCTATGTCTATTTTGTTTCCTAGTACAACAAATGGGAA
>JAUPMG010000010.1:5014803-5025463 GCA_031762675.1 Pachysandra terminalis
GTGAAGACATTATCATCAAGATGTGGACCACTACATAAGTTTCCTAAAATTAAGGGAAACTTGAGAAACGGTTAACAATATATACATTTTCGTGGTGGTTTATGAATTAAGAGAGACTACTGACCCAGTCTACCAAGCTATCATTCATGTAATTCTGATTTTTATCAACGGGCCGGCGTCCAGTAATCAACTCTAGAAGCATGACCCCAAAAGAGAACACATCTGATTTATCTGTCAGTTTCCCGCTTGATGCATACTCTGGAGCCATGTACCTGTAAGCAGTAAGGATGTTAGTATGAGATGGTGTAGGGTTAATGCAACTATGCAAGCCATGGTGATACGGTCCGACTTTCTAATCAGCGGCAGCTGGTGACTGGAGGGATCGTGAATATTAAAAGAACATTAATTCGACTGGACTAATGATGGAGCAGAGAGGCTTATGACAACTCAAGACTTCGATATTTTGAAATTTGACTTGCCATGAATCCAAACCAAATTAAATGGAAGCAAAAGGGCGAGAACCAGGCGAGGAAGGGAGGTCTTACCCGAAAGTACCCATTACCCGGGTGGAGACATGAGTGTTGGTGTCAGATGAAAACTTTGCAAGTCCAAAATCTGCAACCTGAACAAAATTTAAAGCCCGTTAACAAATAGTCAATATAAAAGCATACTTAGAATTATATCAAAAAATAGCATGAATCCCATCATCTAACTAACAACACGTGTTTCCATGTAAAGACAGCCATTCCTCTTGCCCTTATGAGAGAACTCAGCAATCACATTCTGTATCTAAAGCGTAGAGGAATTCAGAAAACGACTTCCTAGACGGATTTGGAAGTTACCCGTTATCAAAATGCAATGATTAATAAAATCAATCGCATAAATCCTACCTTTGCCTCAAATTTAAAATCAAGAAGAATATTAGCTGCCTTGATATCACGATGAATAATTTTAGGATGACCTGCAGATAGAAATAATAAAGATTGAGACCCCAATGCCAATACTGTGACTTGGAAAATCACTTGTGGTTGAAACAAGAAGAAAACTCACAATCCTCATGTAGATATGCAAGTCCTTTTGCAGAGCATAGAGCTATTTTCAATCGGGTGGCCCAATCCAAAGTCAGTCGCCCCTTTCCTGCAACAAATTACTTTCCTCTGCTCAGATTTTAGTTGCTAGAGGCAGAAGGAAGACATAAGAATCTGAAATGTGCAGGCATTCAAAGAAGAAATTTGATATTAAATTAAATTGAAAATTCTGTTTGATGCTTGCCATGTCATGAACATGACAGGTTATCAATTACTCATGACCAGCAACAAGCACTTGCTAGTTCCAATAACCTTACTTAACATTTTTTAAATAAAACTATGAACAAGCGGGAAAAAAGGAATCTAAAAAAATATATTTGTATCCATGTTGGTTACCCATGAAAAAGTCTCCTCATGATGTTATGAGTGAAAATACTATTGATGTTATACATGCTCATAGTATGAAGACTAACAAAGAAAAATAAGAAGACTCACCATGCAAGTGGAACTCCAACGTGTTGTTTGGAACAAACTCATAAACAAGCATTTTTTCGGACCCAGTACTGCAATAGCCAACCAAGGTAACAAGGTGCTTGTGATGTACACGGCTAATAATCTCAACCTCCGCCTGGAATTCACGCTCCCCCTGTCCACTTCCAGCTTTCAGCTGCTTAACTGCGACTTCTTTTCCATTTGGAAGTACTCCCTTGTGCACATACCCAAAGCCACCTTGTCCAAGGAGGTTGGCATTCGAGAAACCATCTGTTGCCATGGCCAGTTGTTCATATGTGAATATGCTCTTTGAGAAACCTAAAGAAAAGCCAGGAGACGGTGGTGGGAGTGGGTTCTCTGACCCTGAATAGTTGGACACTGAACCTTCACTGCTGCTCATGAATCGTGGTGGTGGTGGTGGTGGAGGAGGAGGCGTGGGTGTACGTAGTGGTGAATGTGGTGGTCGCAATGCAATTCCTGGTGGTGGGGATGGCTTCGGCAGCCCTGTGACAACATTGTCTGCTGGTGGGGGGACCTTTTGTTGCCAGTGCTGGGGAGGAACCCCGTGAGGGTCTGCTGAAGATAGCACCACCCAAAAATGAATCAGAAAAATTGTATATGACAACTACCAGAAGTGTTGAAACCAGTTTTATAAATAGCTTGTTCGTCATGGATAATCCAGGACAATGTATCCACAAAAGAAGGTAAGACCGTTTGAGCACATAAATATATAATTCCCAGATAACAGTTTATGCTTGTTGAAATAAGTTTATACATCAGCTTTGCAATCAGTTATTTTGTATAAAAATGCAAGCTTCAGCTGTTGAAATGATGAGAAAAAAAAAAATTAAACTACTGTAAACCACAAAACAGTGAAAAAGCAGGTCGGGGGCTACTTTTTTCGTGACGTGGAACCCCGACCCCATTTAGTGGGAACAGGGTAAACCCCGGATACCTAAAAGTATTTTTGAGTTTTAACTGTAAAGAACGTATTGCGTCAAACATCGTTTTGCAATGAGTTATTTGAGTTAAAGATTGCAAATAAAACTCTTTTTCTACTTGGAGTCGTATAGACTGCATGATAGTTCAACTACTTTTGAAAAACAATTGCAAGTAATACTACCTTGTTAAGAGTTGCATTTTTTTTATTGTCCGTCCACACACGACACTTGTGTAATGGACGGTAGTTCGAATTAGTTGTTAGTATAATTAGTTGGGTTGATATGACGAAGTTGGTATTCAAGTTTTAGGGGACACTCAAACCCAGGTCTCATGAGTCAGCATTGGATGGCATCTTCGCTGAGAGTCACATTCTACAAACCCCAGGAAAATCGCTGAGAGTCACATTCAACACTTCATACCTCAAAAAAAATAAAAAAAATCCCAAATTATATTCTGAAACACAATTGTTTTTAGCACTGTCCACATAAATTCAAGGAAATAGTCGTACTGAATTAAACACGCGTGCATGCGTGTACACACACACACACTCCCTAAGGTAGAATTCAAATTTTATGTATGTTGCCCATGAAACAAAGGTTAGATTCAACACTTCATACCTCAAAAAAAAAAAAATTTTAAAAAATCCATCCTCTCAGTCATCACACATTTTAGATTTCAATCCAGGAGCTATGCTTCAAAACATCATGCCTTGCAGGTCTTCTCTTAATAAATCGAACTTTAACACTATTTAGAGCAAAAACCCATAAATTTGAAAGCACAGGAAAATCCAACTTCGATATTAATCCAAAAGCGACTAAAAATGGAGACAATAAATCCCAAAAAATCTTTTAAAAAAAAAAAAAGAGAAGAAGAAGAACAGAACTAACAACAGGAGATTGCAGAAAAAGACTTCACCTTTAGGGCCAGGCCGTGGTGGTCCGTAGTAATCCGCAGACCAATGATCTCTCCTTCTCTTCTTCTTACAATAGAAACAAACAAACAAGGTACCCAACACAATAAGCACAGTGACTCCACCGATCACGATTCCAACGACGAGTCCGGGGGATATAGGTGGACCAGAATTGGGAGGGCTCGGCTGATCCTGAGCCGGCGGCGATCTTGTGAATACCGGAGGCGGTGGGCTCTCTCGAGTTCCACGAGTAAGCGGAGGCAATGGAGTCGAAGAACCGGGAGGAGCTGGTGGAGAAGACGAATCTGGTGGCGGTGGTGAGCCGTCGGGAGTAGATGAAGGAGGAGGGGAAGTCGCCGGCGTCGATGGAGGCGGTGGAGATCCAACAGGACTTACTGGAGTAGTCGGAGACAGCGGAGATGTAGCGTTCGACGGTGGCGACGGCGGTGATTTGGAAACCAGAGCAGCACCGGGAGGTGATGAACGACATTCCGGATTATGATGGAATCACAGAACCTACAGAAGTACCGTTCAAAGAGATTCAGTTCAAGAAATCTCCGGTGGATTTGTGTCTCAGATTTCCGGCGAATTTAGTCGCCGGGATTCTGTCTCCGGCTATCTTGGTTTGCTTCTTCACTTTCCACTTATACATTTGGGAAGTTTATTTACATCTTTAGAATTTAGCTTTGGTTTGGAAAAATTCCTTTTCGCACTGTGGTTAGGGGGAGTGGGACTCACAGAGAGCATTCGCTTGTTGAAATGGTTGTATCCTGCGTTGCATTTCATCACAGAGTACAAGCATTTCAACATAAGACACAATAAATCGACCAGACTCGTAGACCAGACGAAATGCTCTCGGACCCACACGACTGTCCCGCGCGTTTTAACATTTTGTTTTCTTTCGGAATTCGGATAAACGGCTCTGTTTGGTATGGGTATTGCTTTGTTTCTAATATATCTGCTGCATCGCGTATATTGTAATAGATTATTGTAGGAAACTTTTATTACATGTTGTTTTACTATAATATCATTTTTAAGTACAATAAATTTTAAATTAAGTAATAATTATTTGAGTAATATAATATTAAATTATAGTTTTATTATCTTTTACTTAAAATTTTTAATAAAAAATAAATTTTAAAATATTATTTCCTTGACAAATGTATCCTTAATTGTTTATATAATTTACATAACAATACAACTAATCTCTATCTTCTTTTTAAGAAATGTTATTTTAGGTTTTACCATAAATTTATGTGAGACTTACACAGTTTATCAAGTGTTAATGAATTTGTTAATGGGTTTAATTATTATTATCTTTTAACTTAATTTAATTAATGCAAAATTACTCTCTCTCTCTCTCTCTTGCTCTCGGCAAAAATAAATCTTTAAATTTTTAAATATTATTTTCTTGACAAATATACCCGTAATTATTTATATAATTTACATAACAATACAACTAAAAGCGAAAAGTGTTTTTCTTAGTCGTCCTCAAATTTTCCTACTTTTCTCATCAAAATTAATTACTATATTATCCTAAAATTATCAAGATGATCTATCACTAACAAATCAAGTTAAAGGTAAAATCAAAAATATTGAAGGATAAAATAGTCAAGTTACATATAAAGGATAATATTGTCATTTAAAAAAAATTCTCCCTTTGGTTCAATCGGATTTCTTCGCCACATATAATTGTGCTTATTCAATTTGATAGAATAAATATTATTTAGGCAAAAGGAAATTATAATTATTTAATTATACTAATTATTAGTTGTACGTTATAAGTTATAACTTGGCTAAAGCAAACCTGTTGGCTCTAAAACGTCTAAAAGTTATAGTTAAAGAATTTAATACTCAAGTTGTCTCTCTAAGTATAGAGCTCCAAACATAACTATATTAGATTATTTTGATATTAAAACAAAAATCATTAAATTTTATTTAAAATTAATTAAATCTATATATAAAGTTATGTTATCATTTTATTTATTGTTAGTGGTGGATTATCACGTGCAACGCACATGCATTATAACTAGTCATATTTAAAAGGATATAATTGTGCAAAGACGATGTGTGACTAGGATTTTATGAAAATAATTATAACTAAAACAAACAAAAAAAAATGTTTATAACTCATTTTAATACATGCTAAAGAAAAATCTATATTAAGTCAGAATTCATTTTGTTGCATGCTAATTAAAACAAGGTTTCAAGGATTGGACCAATCCGATCTGTATCGGAATCGGTTAGGATCAGCCGATACAATCGATCCAGTGACCGATACAATCGGTCCATTTATTTTTTAATTTATAAATCGAATGGTCCAGATTGGTATTGCTCTAGACCGGTCAATATCGGTCCGATCCCTAATCCCGAGACTTTAAACCTTGAAATAAAGGCGACCGAAAAGCTTTCAAAATTAATTCCTAGAATGAGCTCGGGAAACTAATTCCTGGAATGAGTTTTTGATCTAAAATGACAGTCAAACGAGACCTTAATCTGATCTTAGTTGATTTAGGCATGCAACACCTATTTTCTATGTTATTACGTAAGGTGTTTAGAGCTTAAATTAATACTAAGAACCTTCTAATGATCAATGAGGAACTGTCTCTATCCATAATATCCTCTTCTTTGACAATCTCCTCTCATCCCTAATATTCAATAAGGAAGTCAGCATTAGTGATCAAGAATAAGAAAAACAATAATAAGCCCAAAAAAGAAAAAGAAAAAGGCACACAATGATATTGAATAAGCAGTTGTTTGCATACTAATAAGTCAATTCTATAGAAATATTTCCAAAATCTAGTTAAAAATAGTTTTCACCAATTGTTGCGGATTTATCGGTCTCGTATTAACCCTAAATATATTGTTTTCGGTTTCATGTAGAGGTGGCAATGAGTCTGGTTGGGTCCGGTCGTAACCGGGTTGAGGCTTAAATGGGTTGGGTCAAATTCGACCCGTTTATCATCAGAAATAAACTGGCCTTTGAAGATCACCCACTTTAACCATGCGCGATGTTGGAATGCCGTTTCCTACTGGGGTTTCAATCTTCATTTTGGCCTCAACAAGATCATCCATGTCTCTTCATCAATAGCTACTAGGGAAAAAAGCTTGATACCCAGTTGGAATAGGTGAGTTGATTCTTTCCCTTAGAACTGTATAACGAAATCTAGATAAATACCAACACCTATTACGGTTAGAAAGATAGAGATTGAAACAAATAGCTCTCGTGGTCCAAAATAAAAAATATAAGAGTTTGGAGCACCGAATAGCTTGTATCCATAGAACATCTGGCGTGTCATGGATAATGAATAAATAGGAGTTAATATCATTCCAATTGCTATTCCAAAAGTATTAATAGTTTTGGCATTAAAAAATATTTTTGGCTAGTAATTATTCCAAAAAAGACTATCAATTCTGCAACAAAACCACTCATTCTCCGCAATGCAAGAGAAACTATCGAAAAGCTACTGAACATTGTAAATATTTTTGGCATTTTTATAGTTGTTCCACCCAACCCGCCCATAAAAGGGTTGAACCCGCCAACCCATTTAAAATTTAATTAATTAATTAATTAATTATTATTTATTTTATTTTATTATTATTATATTATTTTAATTATTTTAATTTTTAATTAATAATAATAATAAATGGGTCATATAGTTTAGCGGATTGGATCGGATTCAACTCATTTACCATCGGGTCGAGAAAACCTCAACCCGAACCCAAGCCATTTAATAAACGGATCGACCCTAATCCATTTAGTTGGGTTGGGTCAAGTCGAGTTGGTGGGTTGGGTCGTGTTTTGCCAGCTCTAGTTTCATTAAACCCTAAATATGATGTGAACTCCTACTAGTTGGGAATCGGGATAAGACATTTTGTTCTAATAATATTCAATTTGAAAATACATTATCATCTTTTTTTTTTTATAGAGAATCATATACTCAATTAATTAAAATAATCAAAATTATGAAAACTACGACCGAATGGTCCCTTTTTATCGAAAGAAAAAAAAATTAAAGGACCAATGGTTGTTACTGTAAGCTTAAGGCATCCTGGCTGGAAACAACAGCTCTGCTTACAGATGGAAGATGTAGACAAGCTTCCCAAGGGAGTAAGCCATCAACTTCAAATTTCCATTCAAGATATCAGAATAATATTTTTGTTAGAATGTTGGTTGAGGTTAGTATATATATATATATATATAAGCTTGCTAGCTAGGACTAGGGACTGATTACACTTAATTGAATTGTTTTAACTAATGGGATTTGGGGGCATGGGTTGATCAAGATTCACCTTGATTTGGTGGGTAATAATCAAATAGGATCATCCCTTCTATTTAATCTGATTATGTAGAATTTTTCCCACCATCAGATTATGATGAAGTGAGTTGGGCCGTCGATTCGGCGGATCATGTGAGATCCTACCATTCATTTGCTTAATTTCTCATTACATAAGTGTACTCCCTGTAGCATGTGATAAGTTAAAGGAGCAATCATTTTAGTGTAAGACCCACCAGTGGTGGTGGGTTACTCTTTCTTGCTTCAATTGATGGTGCTTCCTTTCATTGTTACATACTCCACAAGCTTTACTGATGCAAAGTCAAATAATCAGACGGTTTGGATTGGTCAATTCTTAGATTACTGTCATTATACTGACGTGTTATGATAAGTCTCAATTAGCACGCTAGAGTAACACATACTCTATCAGTGAAACAACTCAGATGAGTTATAACTTATATCTAAAACAAAGAATACTTTTGCACTCCATCATCTACCAATATGAGGCTAAGGCTGCGTTTGTCCTGGCTTGTGCTTATGGATAAGGATTCATTGGATAAGTTGCCCAATGGGAGCACTTATCTACAACAACAACAACAAATTGCTTATTTGAAGAAAATAACGTATGATAAATACATTTATTTAAGTGCTTATGAAAGTTTAGGGGTAAAATAGGCATTATAAAAATATTATTAAAGTTTAAAAATAACATTTATTTAAGTGCTTATAAAAGTTTAGGGGTAAAATAAGTATTTTAAAAATATTACTAAAACTGTGAAATAGCTTAACGCATAAGAGCTTGTGAGGTTCTCCTTATGGGTAGCCTTCCTCTAGTGCTTATGGGCAAACACTTACCCATAAGCGCTACCAAATACATATTTAATTTTAAAAAGTGCTTATATACGCTATAAGATATAATAAGTACTTGTGAAAGCCAGGCCAAACACAACCTAAAACATAGAACATTTTTTGAAAAATACTTTCTAATGAGGCCCGCATTTTCCAATGAACCAAACACAAAGATTTCATTGGAAAGTTGGTTTTCCATTCCTTTCCTAAAGATTCTAGCAAACAAATAGAGCATGTGTTTGGTTAGCTAAAATCTATAAGAAAAGAAAGGAAAATCAACTTTCTATCAAAATTTGTGCAATTGGTTCGCTGAAAAATGTGGGCCCATTAAAAAGTACTTTTTACAAAGTGTCACATTTTCAGTGAAAAGCTCCTCAAACTTTTCCTCTTCTAATAAATGGGAAACGATGAAAAGAAAAAGAAAGTACTCTTTTACTTTCTATTATATCATTTTCCAACTAACCAAACACAACCTTACCGTTTGCAAAAATCCATCTCTGCAAGCACATATCCTGCGTCCTTACAGAGAAAAGGAATCAGGAGTCATTTCTTATATAGTTCCAAGTGAAGATATCTCCATTCCCATCAAGCCAAAACCTAATAAACATGCATGAGTTGTTCATCAACCCAAAACAGCTATTATTAGAATACCATAAATAATGCAAATCTTAAATTGGGGTATTGTTACTATTGTAAAAGCAAATGGTTTAAGAAATACACATTGCCTACACAACAACAGCTGAAACTGAATTTAAGTACAATTTCACAAAGGCTAATATGATAAGCATCTCAAGGGAGAATGCCCAGTTCATAAATAATGTGGTTCCTGCAATTTACAGAAGAACCCAATAAGCTCATCCAAGGCTCAATTACATGGGTGGATTAAACAGATCTATAGGAAAGAAAATCCCTATAAAATGGCATTGATGTGTTCAAGGATGCAGGGAGAAAAACGATACACCCGTGGTTTTATCTCGTACCTTACTGTTGTCTATGTTAACTGAAGTATTGCTGACTTGCCGTTGACTTCCTTCAGCAGGAGTTTCTGGTTGAATTTGTATTTGAATGCTCAAGTGCCGGGAAATGTACTGCCTGCACTTGAAAGTATTATAAAGGCACAAACAACTGAGAGTGAAAACACAGAGACCCAAGTGTTCTCTGTGTACATTTCCATTGCATCTGTGAAAGAGAATCGCGTGCGGCTTTCAGCCCAGTTACGAATTCGGTCTGCCTCCGCTGCATATAATGCTCTTCCCTGGAAGACATGATGGAATCAGCTCACATACTATTAGGTTGCATGATGAAATCAACTTTCAAAAACATAGTAGTTGAACTGGAGTCCAGTCGAAGGCTATAAGTAAATTACTTGAGAAAAAGAAAAAAGAAAAGGCGATGACTGAATCAACCAAGAAATGTACAGAGTTCACAAGTTTTCACTTGTTCACCTCAAAGATAGAAACCCAATTTCTGAACCTAGGAATCTTTAATATTTGGTGCAATTAGATTGAAGCAAGATGTGTCTCAAGTAAGGAACTCGGTTGAAGCAAAGCGCTAGGACAGCACAGGATGTCTTAAAAGTTGCTCATTGAACTGAACTTGACATTGTACAGCTCAGTAGGCCAAGCAACAAGTACAAATTCAAAACGTCAGTTTTATAGTGGTTTTCCCCCCTTCGAAAGAAACACTTGGCAAAGCTTAATTTCATGGGATAATTTGAACTCAGAAATCAAGAAATCAATCTATAAATGGAATCAGTCGTTATTTTCTACGATTCAACTCATGCGTTAGGCAATAAGATTAAATTTCTATACCCACATTTACAAGGACTTTACAGGAAAAATAACAAGGACAGACACTAGATTCTTCAGCTGAAAAATTTCATGTGTTGGAATACTACTATTGTTGAAGCACAAAATGTAGCATGTCAAAGCAAGCACACGTGTAGCAGTATACGGATAAATTTCATTGTTTTGAATCTCTTGAGTAGCATACACATAGAAATTCGGTAAAAGTGATGAAATTACCTGGTCATCAAACCATCGACCTCGGCGCAACCATGCAGTGACTAAAGCAAGTAAGATCCTGGGTGGGGTTAAGTAATTTACGGCCTTTCCAGTTCCCTTTACAACCCGCATCCGAGGAACTAATGTTCTTGCTACTGT
>JAUPMG010000010.1:5033233-5057828 GCA_031762675.1 Pachysandra terminalis
TCTAAAACCATGTTGGCACCTATCATTGTTCCGATGATAATTCCTCCAAGCCAGCTATACCAGATCAAAGTATTCATCTGACTGTCCCCACCTTCATAAAATCCAGATATTGAAAATTTGAAACCAATTCAAAATCCAAAGAACCCATCCAAACACAACCAAGCAACATCAACAAATAGATTCCCACACATGAAAGGTCATGTTTGTGAACCTGATAACTGAAATCCAACACCAAGTATTACTCCAGTGCTCATCATGGTTATAATATATCTTCCAATTTGATTTGCAACCTGACCAGTTAAGAAGGAGATATGAAGATAAATTAAAAAAAAAAAATCTAAATCGTAGAGGTTTCAGAGTTGAATTCAATCACAAATTACTACGAAGCAAGACATCAATATTCTAAACAATTCATAAACACACTACGAACTAAAATTCAGTGAAGCTAAAAAAAACAAAACTAAACCTAAATGTAGAAGTTTCAGAGTTGAATTCAAGCACAAATTACTACAAAGCAAAACATCAATATTCTAATAAATTCGTAAACACACTACCAATTAAATTTCAGTGAAGCTATAAGAAAGAAAAAAATCGTAGAAGTTTCAGAGTTGAATTCAAGCACAAATTAGTACGAAGCAAGACATCAATATTCTAAACAATTCGTAAACACACTACCAACTAAAATTCAGTGAGCTGTATAAGAAAGTAATAATAATAATAATAATAATAATAATAATATCTAAATCGTAGAAGTTTCAGAGCTGAATTCAATCATAAATTAATACGAAGCAAGGCATCAATATTCTAAACAATTCGTAAACACGCTACTAACTAAAATTCAGTAAACCTATAAGAAAGTAAGGAAGAAGAAAAAAGTTTAAATTCGATAAAGATGATGAACGAACCGAGAAGAGAAACTCTTCCGTTTTCGCCACAGCAATCCGATACTCCTCATCTGACCGTGAAAGCAAACCAGAAGAAACCTTAAGAAGAACCGATTTCAATGTTTCCTTCTTCAACTGAACTCTTTCTTCGTCACTTCCGCCTCCGTTCACCTCACCGATCCGTTCATCAACTGATTCTCCTCCATCTTCAGATCTAAAAGATCTGCATCGTTGCAGAGACAATCCACCACGCTTGTATCTCTTCCTGAACTTGGATATCGCATCAAATGCCACTTGGTCACGAGAAACAATCACCGGTCGAAATCTAGGTATTCGATCTGTTCCTGAATAATCCTTCAAGCTCTGTGGAGATACGTAGAACTTCGCGATTGTGGCCATGGCGTGAATTCCGATTCCGATCGTCGGAGGAGGAGGAATAGGGTTCATGAGACTGGAGATTTTTCTGCCATTATATATATCCAGAGAGGTTTTTTCGTAATTCTATGAAAATTGAAGAACTGAAAGAAAATATATTAAAAAAATATCTGGAAGAGAGAGAAGCGTGATGACCACACGTTAAAGCAAACCTCATCTTCACGGCTCTAGTCGACACGTGTACTCAAGAAAATTCATAGTAAAAACTTGAAACACGTTGATTGGTTGTGGCAATAGGCCGGGTGACCCGTTCGGTCCGATCAGTTCGACTTTATGTTTGGGCGATAGGGTTAGACCGGGCTAAAATTTAAGACCCAATCAGTTTTTTGGGTTGGGTTTGGGTTTATATTAAATTAGTCCGATTTGGCCCGACTCGAAATTAATGATTATTATATAATTTTTACTTAATCTCAACATTAGCTTAGAAGCGAGAAGTCCAAATTCTGCTTGTAGAGACCTGGGTTCAAATCCTAACAGGTTTGGACCAACATTGATAAATCCGAACCTCGAGTCAAATTCAAGACAAAAAATTATTCTTATATGTAGATTATGGCTCGACCTGAACCCGACCTAGCCCGGCCCATGGTCACCCATAATGTCAACTATCGCAAAAGGTATTTGTGTTAAGTGATTTGTTATTGCAATTGCTCACATGAAGAGAGTAAATGAACAAATGGTCCACGGTCGAGGGCATTTAAGTAAAAAATGGAAACGTTTTTTTGTCGTGAAGAAATTGTTGTGTTTTGAAAGGTGAAGGGAGGAGGTCTTTGCAATTTGTATCTATAAATTATCCAAAAATAGCAACAAAAAAAAGAACTACACAGATAAATTTGCGGTGTACAACGTGTCTTGTTCGACGGCACGATAAGAGTTATGCGAGTTAGACACGTGGCCACACGGCACCTCCCTGTGTCGTGCCGTGCCAAACTTCTTGGACCTTGACACGACACGTAGGCACGATTAGACTGACCGTGCTTTGAACTTTCACTGGGCAAGCAAATCGTTTGTGGGCAATCATGTGATTGATTTAGAAAATAACACCAGTTACATTTTGCTTGTTTTTCTCAATCATTGGGTTGTCAACGAGCCGAGTTAATTCGGCTCGAACTCGGCTTGAATTTTAAAATTAGGCTCATTAGCTGAACTGTGCTCTAAAAAAACGCTCATTATTTTAAAGAGCTTGAACCAAGCTTGAGTAGGCTCAGCTTAGTTAAAGCTCGATTCGATTTGTATATATTATTATACGTATATATTCTTATATCTTATATTATGTATTAATATTAAAGACACATGTTCAAATATTATATTACATATAATAACAGTTATCAATTATAATGTTAATATATTTATATTAATCTAATTTTTTTTATAACGTCGATTTTTCATAAGCTAAACTTTTTACGAGCCGAGCATTTACGAGCTTGAGCTTAACTGGGCAAAGCCCGGTTCAATTCGGAGCCTAAAATCTTTTAACGAGCCTAAGCTTTGCTTGAGATTTATAAGCCTGAACTAAGCAAATGTCGGCCCGTTTACAGCCCTACCCAATCATATGCCTGAGGTAGCCCACATAGGATTTTCTTCCCGTGTCATATAGTTCATGAATCATGGGCTACATGACTTGAAATATCATGCAAAATTAAATATTTTATAAAATAAGCATTTTGTTTTACATTTTATAAAATAGGTCTTGTTATTAAATAATTACATTTAAAACCATCAAACCTTAAATCTCCCGTTCCCATAACAAGACCAACTCAAGTCTCAAATCAGTTGACCTCCCCCACTCGATTATTTGAGCCATGGTTTCACGGATGGAACGATGTTGGTCAGTCCAGATTGGGACCGGATCATAGCGGTCCGATTCGAACTAGCGATACAAAAGATTTTATCGCTAGGATATAAACTGGTGGTCCGGTGGCTGGTATGATTGGTTAGGTGACCCATTTTGGCAGTCCGAAGTTCGGTCCCATTGGATATTGCCGGTCCGGCAGACCTGCAACCGGTCCCCAACAGTTCGACTATGGTCTGAATTTTTTATTTTTTTTTTGCTTTCTATATACCGAAACCGAACGGGATCAGTCCGGTTTCAGATTCTGATTTGTTAATTATTTTTAGATTCTAATTATTTTTATTTTATTATAAATATTTTAACTTTTTATTCATTTAAAAGAGGTTTTTTTTTTTAATATTTTAAAGAGGTGAAACCGTTTGAAATAGTTATGGGTTACTATTATCGCCACATGTCATAATCTTATCCATTAAAATAAAAGAGTTGCAGAGACGAGACGGAGAAACCTAATTTCTCGAGTTCTGCTCTATTCATCTTCTCCTCAGTCATCCCATCGTATGTTCAACCACAATCAAACACTCAACCGATTAGAATAAACCCTAAACCTTAAGTCCTCTTCATCATCGATTCACATTTTTCTACTCACTTGCCTTCATCTTTATTTCTAACTTCCGATTCGTCTCCGGCGAACCCTTATTTTGCTGTTACTGCAACCACCGATTTACACACACCCTTCGATCTCTGTCATCACAGTTGTTTCAGCCTTCAAGCCAAGCCCAAAGGAGAACAAAGCAGAGAGCCAAACCCATCACAAGTATGAGCCCTAACACTTATTTTTTTTGTGTGTGATTATTGTTTTTTAAGAAAATGGGTTTGAATCTTAATACTTTTTTAGCAAGTTAATTACCTTGTTTTGGGTTTTAGACTAATTGTCTGTTTATGTTTTTTTTTTTTATTTAATTTTTTTTAGAATCTCCAATTTGCTGCTGCTGCTGCTGTTTGTTTGAGGTTTGTTTTTGTGTTTTCATTGATACCAAGCATTAATGTTCAGAAAACTGCTGCCGTTCCTTTTTGATCATTAATTGATGTTTTCTGTGATTAGAGTGATCATGATTCATGAGTCCCTTTCCTCTTGATTATACTGTTGTGGGTTTTCTGTTTTACATATGTTATGATCTTAAGTGTTAAGGGCTTAACCAAATAAGTTTCCATCCGTCGTGGAACCTAAATGAAAACCTAAATGATAAAAACTAAGAATTTGGAAAGGCATCAAGTACATGTATCTTTACCGATTAACCAATTTCGAAATGCTGGAGTAGATCCTAAAGAGATCCCACTTCCTCATGAATTTCTCTGGAATCAGGATCTTTTGGCTCAACTTTATCCCAAGCAAGGGAGCAACCCCATTTTTCACCTTGAATTGGTCAAAATAGGTTTTTGGAACAGTGGTTAGGTCCGTAACAATTGGTATCCGAGCAGGCAACCATGTGTTACATGACCAAGCAATTCACGTAACTGATCTGTGAAGTCTGTTAGTTTGTTTAGGATTAGTCTATTAGTTTGTTTAGGATTCTTCTTTCTAGTTTATCACCTTTAGTTGGATTAGTTTATTTATCACAATAGGATTGTCAATTTTCTTAGGATACGTATGGTGGTAGGAGAGTACTTCTTCTTTATATGTAGCTCTTTTAGATCAAGGAAAGTTTAACAAACAAATTTATTCAAGTCTTTAAGGAGGGCGGTTCTCTCGAAGAACCAACAATTTCGTTCTGGATTTACAGGTTCAATTAGTCTGAATTTGTGAGTTCTTAACACCATGTCACGGGTTTGAGTCACGGAAGATGTGCTAAATCATTGTATGCTGATAGGTGAGTAGAGCCGACAAATAGAGAAAGGGATATCATTGAGTTAGTATTGATAGATTTGGGCCATCATGGACGTCTTTTACAGAAGCGTGGTGGTTGTTACGATCCTAAGTGTTAAGGGCTTTAACAAAATAAGTTTCCATCAGCCTTGGGGTTTTTGGAACAATGGTTAGGTCCATAATAGTTGGTATCAGAACAGGTAATCACATCAAGAGTTCGAGTCATGGAGGGGGTGACCTATGGGCTAGATTAAAATGTTTTGGTATTATGTATGGACATAATGCTAAATCATTGAATATGAGTGGAGTCGGCAAATAGGGAAAGGGTTACCATTGGGTTAGTGCCGATAAAGTGGGCCGTTGTGGACGTCGGCTACGGAAACGTGGTGGTTGTTATGATCCTAAGTGTTAAGGGCTTAACCAAATAAGTTCCTTTCAGTCCTGGGGCTTTTGGAACAATGGTTAGGTCCGTAACAACTAGTATTGGAGCAGGCGACCACGTCATGAGTTCAAGTCACAGAGAGGGCGACCTATAGGTTAGATTAAAATGCCTATGTATGGACATAGTGCTAAATCATTGAATAGTGATAGGTAAGTGGAGCCGCCAAGTAGAGAAAGGACTACCATCGAATCAGTGTCGATAGAGTGGGTTGCTGTGGACGTTGGCTACGGAAGCATGGTGGTTATTATGATCCTTAGTGTTAAGGGTTTAACCAATTAAGTTTCCACCAGTCCTGGGGCTTTTGGAACAATGGTTAGGTCTGTAACAACATCCCACTTCTGTTATTGGTATGTCATGATCTGTATAATATGCTCCCTTCATCAAGAGCGGCAGATTTTTATTTACAGAATGGTTTAAATTTTGGACAATGGTTGTCATTCTCTATCTTGAAGTTTGGCAACTTCTTTTACTGCTAAAGATGATCATTTCATTCACCTGTAATCTTCTTCTTTAATTGTTAACTGGCAGGTGACACGTGCAACACTGCATGTTCATACTTTGTTTAAAATTGAAAGAGGTGGGAATGGGAACGGTTAGAATAACTGTCTTCTATTAGAATAAACCAAAAGATTATATTTTCCTTTATTTTATTAAATATTTTATCATATTAAAGGTTATTTTTAGAAAATTTAAAAAATATTTTGGCATGCTTTCTAATGGGTCCTTTCCCTTAATAATTTAATAGTAAGGAAAAGGGCCAATTGGAAAGCGTGCCATTTTGAAAAAAAAAATTCCAAAAATAACCTTTAATATGATAAAATATTTAATAAACTAAAAGATAATGTAGTCTTTTGGTTTAATCTAATAGAAGACGGTTAGAATAACCGTTCCCACCTCTTTCAATTTTAAATAAAATATCCACGTGTAGTATTGCACATGTCACATGCTAGTCTTCTTAACAGGAAGTTAATGTGAATGCAAAAAAGGGATGTTCATTAGTTGCTCTTCTTAACCGGAAGATAAAGTGAATGCACTGAAGGGATGTTCATTAGTTGCAGAGA
The DNA here is from genome assembly GCA_031762675.1 of Pachysandra terminalis. Lineage (NCBI taxonomy): Eukaryota > Viridiplantae > Streptophyta > Magnoliopsida > Buxales > Buxaceae > Pachysandra > Pachysandra terminalis. The sequence continues at coordinate 5,039,709 of JAUPMG010000010.1, forward strand.
GATAGAGAAAGCGAGAAGTAACTATCAAAGCTGAAGTAAGGACATAGAACTACTCAATTTTCATGAGAAGCTTAAACCTTCTATTTTAATAAAAATGTTTTTTTTTCCCCTTATATGAATAAAATTAGGTTGAATTGGTTTAGTAAAGTTTGGGTTGATTTCCAAGTCCATTGATCTGGGTCATGGTTGGCATTGACTCAACCCAATCGACCTAAATTGAATTGAACCCTATAACAGATTTACAAATAGAAGCAAGTAGGGGTACAACTTGGGGCGGGCTAACCCGAACCCAATCCGACTTTTGGTCAGTTTGGGTCCGATTTTATATCACTTTGGGTTGGGTTTGGGCTGAAGGAAGCCAACCCAAATTAATTTGGTTCGGTTTTGGGTTAGGGTTTCAGGTAACCCTTTGTTTGACCAGGTCCCCCAGTCCTCTGCAGTTCCAGATGGCAATCTTCATCTTGGATACGATCTATCACCCCTTTGTTTGGAGCCACTGTGACCTTTATTGAGTCTGCCACCGGTTTGCACCCAAATCAAATTAACCCGATAAATAATAGACATATTATATATAAATTTTAGAATTTAGGGGTTTATAAAAACTCCATTATACTTCTGAAATGGGAAGCATCTCTTAATATTTTTGCTTGGTGCCTGAATCATAATTGTTTATGGTTTAATAAACAATCCAGATAGCCTTATGTTTATGGTTTGATAACAGTTTTTAATTGCAATATGCTTTGTTGCTATTGAATGTGTTGGGTGAGTTAGATTTTATTTTTTAAGTATTTGCACATTGTTCATGTTGGTTTAAGTCTAAATTTATGACTCAAGCTGTGATAAGCACAATCACAGCTTGAGTCAAATCGGGTTGGTGTTTGGGTTGACTAGTTCGGATTTCAAATCGGCTTGGATTGGTTTGGGTTGACCTTCAAGGAGAGACTATTACTACTACTACTACTACTACTACTATTAAAATTATTATTATTGCTATTATTATTACTTAGCTCACAGCTTTTAATCAACAATCTTACTAAATTATAAGCTATAACTTATAAGCTATCAATAGACTTCCAGTTTAGCTGTTTTTATGGGAGATATATGAAAAGGTCCAAAAGGAAAAGAGCAATTATTTAATGTGTATCAAAGATGTAAAAGCTGTTTTAGATTCTAAAAGTATTAATCTAAAATTGAAGTTTTTGTCACAATTACAAGGAGATATTAAAAATTAAAAAATTAACTAAAAAAAGATGAAAAGAATGATTTAGTAAAGATAATATAAAAACCAAAATGTGTATGATTGCACCTTTTTTTTATAACTTATTATTAATCTATTCACTGATAAAAATGGGAAGACAAAATGAAAACTAAAAAACAGAAAATAGTGGAAGATTGAGAGACTATTGCCTATTTGGTAAAGAAAGAAAATAGAAATAAAAAATATAAAAACAGAGATGTGTATTGTTGCAATATTATCATTTTTTTTATAAACCACAAGTAATCTATTATGCTGATAAAAAAGGTAACAAAATAAAAAGAAAAAAATAAAGAAGGTTGAAGATTAGAAAACGACTTGATAAGAAAATAGAAATAATTGCAAAAAGGATGAGATATTGATAATGTTTTTAATCTAGTAGTAAAGAAAAACTGAATATATAAAAAAATAAATAAATAAATAAAGACAAAAGAAATTAGCACTATCATGAATGGAATTTCTTCTTTTCTCTTATTTTTCTTCTTTGATTGTGTCTGACAGAGAATTGGGCTAAAAATTATAATTCTTAAGTTTGGTGAGTACCAAAGAATTATAATTGGAATTCTCTCCTTCAATTCCTTGGAATAGTAGTTCTTCAATTCTTACCTTAATCCTTTTGGTTTTTTTGTTTTTTTGTTTTTTTTAATTCTTAGGTTGAGAATTAATTGAACCGGACTCCCTCATTATTTCAACGAACAAGTAATCAGAAGAAAATGGCACTTCTACACCCAGTATCCTCAAGCTTTCCGGTCTCTTCCGGTTCAAACTCGCCAATTTCCGGTCAGCCAAACCTTCCCGTACTGATCAGACCGATGCCTATAAGTCGACGATCTTCTGTTAATCTCCAATCTCGAACCAGAAAAAGAACCCATCATCTGGTTGTCAACTCCATTGAAGGAAGGGAAGATAATGAGTCTGTCAACTCCATTGAAGGAAGGGGAGATAACGAGGCTGAGACTGAAAGTACCCAACAATCCAATGATACTAAGGCATCAAATGACGGTGATTTATCGAAACTTGGGGAGGATATAAAAAGTGCTATGAAGGAGAGGAAGGAGAGAGAAGACAAGAATTTGTGGAGCGGAGTTGCAGAGGAGATAAGGGAGATCGAATGGCCGGCTTTTGGGAAGGTTCTCAGGACTACCGGAGTTGTATTGGGAGTAATTGCAGGATCTAGCGTTGTGTTGCTCACCGTTAATGCCGTTTTGGCTGAGCTTTCCGATCGGGTATTTGTTGGAAAAGGTGTTCAGGATTTCTTCAGTTGAAGAAGGAAAGGATAAAGAGTAGATACGACACGAGTTTATCGAATTATTATTATTATTATTGTTGCTATTATTGTCTCACTTGCAAATAGTAATGAAATTAGTGTTTAGATTTGCAAGTCCTTATCGTAATCAAACAAGAGAATTCTAATTCAGAGAATCTAAAATCTTCAAAATTATAATTTTGTAATTTAATTCCAATTCTCTGTCAGTTGTAAATTGTAAGGAGTCCTTCAACAAGAGAATTCTAATTCAGAGAATCTAAAATCTTCAGAATTATAATTTTGTAATTTAATTCCAATTCTCTGTCATTTGTAAATTGTAAATAGTCCTTCATACCATCTTCACAAATGGTATCTTCAGAAACATCTAGAAGCAACTTCAAATTTACCATAAGGCTGTATACTTGGAACCTTGGATTTTGACATAATAAATATGAAAATGTTAGAGAAAGCATTTTCTCCCGTTTGGTCGCAGAAGGAAAGAGTTCAAGATAGAGATTTAGAAAGAAAATAATTTGAAAAATTTTCTCTTATGGAATCAAAACCTCTCCCCAAAAAGATAAAAAATTTGAAATAAAATAAAGCTAAAAAACACTATACAACATTTCAACCATAAACATATCTTTTCCTTTCTTGGCAGCTAATCAACCTTACCGAAATATATGAGAACTTACCGAAAAATCATCGAAAGTTACCGAAATTTAATTTTCTTTTCTTTATATGTTTCATCTTGAAAAGAAATACTTATCTTTTCTTTTCTATTTTATTTTATTTTTCCTTTCTTTTAAAATCCAAGATTCCAAGCACAGCCTAAGAGAGAGAGAGAGAGAGACAGAGAGATTGCTGGAGCATTCAGTCATCTAAAAAAACAAAGCAACTCATATATCAAGAATTTGAGGAAAACGGCTGGGGCTGTGGTTAAAAAACAATGAGCAAGGGCACCCATATCCAATCTACATAAATCCATCACTCTACAAAAATGTTCGGTCTCTTCTTTCTTCTTTTTCATTTCCTCCTTACCAACAGCATGGTAAATGATAAACAGATAAACATGAGTATCACATAATATAAATTCGGGTAAAGGCCAATTACAAACCGGGAAACCCTGGGAATATCAAATACCAAGTTTGGATAAGGCTGATTCAAACAATGCCAAGAAAGCCTGGGAGGAACTTTGATCATCGGCTTTGACCTTAATTTGCGCTTTTAACGTCGACGTGTTAATAATACACTCCACAAGGAAGAAGGTTGCCGATTCATCTGCTTTTTGTGCAAAGAAGAAGAACTTGAAGTTTGGAGATTGACCGCCGGAGGCAATGCAGTGGATGGAATGCCCTTGCATGTGCCGAAGGAGGGACTGAGGTGTTGCCAATGCTGGAGCTCCTTGAGGACTAATTGAGCATTCCTGTAGAAAAATTGATATTTAATATGGTATTGGTTATGAAAAGAGCTAAATTTCGATGTTACATCTTAATATGAACTGGAACATAAAATAACGAAAATAAATCTTAGAATTTCGGCCAGCGAAAGAAAGGAGATATCTTCTCAAGGCTTCCTACAGAGTTGTATCATGCAACATAGGCACAGATGCTTTTGATCGTAATACAGTAATTGTGATAGTGTTGGAGACACACAAACACACATACACACACATATGATCCAATATATATGTATATATACACACATATTGGATCAGAAGAAAATTACTCGGTATTGGATTTTTTTTTCAGTAAGTCTTTTGTTGGTCAAGGGATTTGTTCTAGGCCTTTTGGTTTTCCACAATCAGACACCAATTAGTTCATTAAATATAAGCTGGAGAAGTAGACAAAATATAAGATTCATGCAACCATATATATATATATATATAGTGTGTGTGTGTGTGTGTGTGTTTATAACAAGCATGATAATGAGAACTAAAATAAAATCGAATTTATCGTAGAAAGTAAACCTGTGATAAAGATAATGGTAATTGACCCCATTTTCGTTGAAATGTGCCTGGATCTAAGACAGCCTTGGTGTGAAGCTTCAATGAAGGAGGTGATGGTGCAGGTGCAGGGGTTGCGGGTGTAGGTAGACCGAGACCAAGTAGATCATCAATAGCCAAGCTCGCCTGTGGAGCATTTGCTGGTAGACCAAGGTTTGGATATGTCAGCTCTGTTTGTGTCTGAGAAACAGGAAGAGATGTAGAAGAACCGTTATAGGGAGGAGCACTATATGCAGAGTCATTAATAATAGGACCTCTACTCTCTTCCTTTTCCGAAGTGCTTAAAAGAAGATCTTTGTCATTTGCTTCAACCCTCTGGGCAGGAACAATGTTATCAGCAGACTCTACTCCAAGGGACAAATTTCCAAGCTCTTCCGAAAACTCAAATGGGCCACGATGCTCCTTATCCGTAAACATGTAAGAAGGCTGCAAGATTCAAACCTCAGTCAGATTTCACGTAACTTGACCTCCAACACTCACAATTCTGCTTAAAACAGAAGGAAACCAAAAATGAAGACCAGTAGCAAAAGTATAGAGTGACAATCAAAAACTATATAATAAGAATTTCATAAAAGTATTGAAAAATTTTAATTGCTTATTAAAGGAAACAGTGACAATCAAAGAGATTGATTTTGTTTGTGTTTCTCCAATAGTGTGATTTTTTTTTTTTATTTAACTGTTTCATTCGTTCCAAGAAGAAAGACAACCTACAACAAAGGTTGGAAGCCTCTACTTATTTCAATGCTTCCATTTCACAAAAAATATAAACCATAAAGAGAGTCCCTATAAAATGAATCTAAAATAACAACTGGCACATAACCACAGGTGTGATATTGAACTATGAGGAAGAGTTTTTGAGGTACCTTCTGGTATACTACAGATAGACTGTTAAATTCATCAAATATGCGGTCTTTGACTTCACTGCTCTGAGTATCAGCAAATACTGAAACTGCTTGCTTTGGAGGGTTCACCACACGTTCTGCTACAGCTACATCATATTGCAAAAGCCTGTAGTAGAATAAGGCTCTATCATGAACATCCTGCAGTCGATTGACCGTTTAATATAATGTTCTCGCTCAAGATGTTCTACAATCCACAAAAGTACATAAGGAATTTTCAGCTTTTGCAAATAAGATAAAGATCAAATGCACCTGATGAAAGTCGGCAAGTCCTGCAGCCAGCGCAGCTCCCAAGGCTTTCTGTGTCTCAGGTGGCCTTCTAAAGAAACATTTCAGTACTGCGGTAAGAAGATGTAAACGAACCTGGGCAAAGATCATCAATCAAACTATAGATGAAGTAACTGATGAGTTACAAGAAAATTCGAAGATTCTAGGCACATGCAACTAGAGAGAGAGAGAGAGTGTTGAAAAGATAGTTCAGTGTGCAATTTGAGTTCTGTAAGGTCATCAATAAAATTGAAATTTAAAACATACGGTCATGGTTCCTAATAATAATATTGATATATGAAAAGAGAAAAGTATCAATGCGCCTGCTGAACCAGTTACGATGATAGAAAACACGTATAAAGGAATCAGTAAAAATAAACGCAGGAAGGAAACCTTAATTTTGAAAAGGACCTGCAAATAATATGAATTACGAAAAAATATAAGATCTCTATGCTCATTTAACTAAATTCATGCACCTGATGCAGATAAAAAATCAGTGGACTCCACTCACTGGGAATTTCAACAGCCAAGTCAGTCCAATCTCAGTATACCCGTGTAAAATGAAAATCAAAACTGGGTCATAGGGGTTTAAATGCTACCAAGGGTAGCAGAGGCTGAGATCTTTGTTATAGTTTGTTTTCATCCATCTTTTTGGTTAGGTAAAAAAAACAGCAATACAGTACATAGATTAGAGACAATATGCAGAGTAAATGAATGTTCATACTGTTTTTCATCAATCACTCATAAAAGTAGTTACCACAATGAAGAAAACCTAATTTGCAGTACAACAGCATCATTCATGTCCATTGACAGATGAGGCAACTAGAATATGTGGCACACAAAGCATTCTGATCATGAATCTATCATGTATGCTGATAGATGTAGTTTGTGTCTCAAGACCAACACTAAAATCAACAATATGCCTTATCCCAACTAGTTGGGGTTGGCAACACAAATCCTGTTCAGTCATCCCAATCTATGAAAACGTCAAATCTTCAGACAGATTATATGTATTCAAATCATTTCTAAGAAACTCCATCCAGGCTTTCTTTTTTTGATCTTCTTTTTAATCCTTTTAGATCCTTCAACATGTGTCTTCTTGCAAACACCTCCTATGTCTGTTTTACATGCCCAAACCATCTTTTACCACTAATTATTGGGGCTACTCCTAGTCACCTTCAATTATGCTATTTCATTACCTTGTATCTCTTCGTCTTTCCAGGCATCCATCTCAACATTCACAACTCGGCTACACTCATCCTAGGGTGTTGTTTATTTGTTGCCTGATATTCCACTCCATACATCACAACATGCTATTAGTTGTCTTGTAAAATGTCTTTCAGCTTGTATAGAAAACATTGACAAAATGACACTAAAGATTCTCCTCACTCGAGCCATCCAACTTTAATTTTATGATAAGTTGCAACTTAAGGAATCTCTTGGTTCTGAATTCTTATGATCGCTTCAAACTCGCTGCATTGTATTAAAGATGCTTTTCATTTTGATTGCCCATTTCAGCAGGTCAGCAATGCCAAACAGAAAATGGACGCCTTAAGATGAATCGCTATTTGTACGGCCATAAACAGATACTGGTAGCTGAAATATATGGTAACAAGACTGTGTAATATTCTAGCAAAGTAATCATATATGGAAGTGGATAAAATTAATGGCTAGGGAATCAATGGACGATCACTTTAGAATGAACATTTTCTGTGACAGGAACTTGATTACCTCAGCAGAATGCTCATCATCCCAGTTGTCAATTAGACTTTCCAAAATATATGGAGCATCAAGCATGTCCTGAGAATATTCCCCCAACATCCATACAAGGGCTGCCTTACCTTTAGGCTCTTGAACATTTTTGCCGCTGATGTTCCCAACAACAGCAATGCAATCATGACTCCATTGAGGATACTTTCTAAGAAGATCTTTCACAAGCACCTGCACACAAGCATTTGAATTCAATAAAAATTTGACCAACAAAATTAAATCACACATAAGTCGGTTCTTATACTAGTAGCACTGGCATAAGTGTTCATATCAATAGCATTGAGAGCATCTGATTCAATCTAGTGTATTAATAAATAAATAATCACCAGGGTTTCAGCAGTCACATAATCCTTTTCCATTTCAAGAAACTGAAGAAGCCTGTCAACAATAGCATTCACATCATACTGCTGCAGTGCTATTTTCCCAACAGCCCTGATTGATTCTCGAGCGATGGCCACATCAACATTTGCAGCATATTCACATAATTCCGTCACTGAAATCGACTCAATAAGATCATGTAACAGTCACACATGGAAATCTATCAAGGAATAAGAACCCTTGGGACCAGAGGAGTCACCAAAGATAAAGAAAAAGTGCAGACTTGCCAACATAAAGTATTGCCCTCAAGGCTTTACGTGCGCAGATGAGGATCTGCTTACCAATTTCATATGTATTGCTCTCGTTTGCCACTGCAGTCAACATTTCCAGCTTCAGCTTCTTAACATAAGAAGGTTCATTGTAATGGCAATAGAAGTGTTTGTAGTCCGAGGAAAACAGCATTGGTGCACGGGTCACCAAGAGATGCAAGTGACTCAATACTGCATAAGATTGTTCTGGACTTCCTGAGCTCACTTGGGTGAGTAGAGGGGCTTTTATTCGTTCATATACCTGGGAGACAAAAAAAATTAATCAATCCAATACTAATCTTATCAATAAAATAACATGGGAGCTATCCAGGACAAGACACGGAATTCGGTCATTGTGAGGCACACAATATATATCAACACCAAGAAAACAGCCAAGAAAAGTTAAAGGACAAGTTTCTGCAACCAAAATATATCTAGCAGGTCTAATCAAGTTTAATGACATGACAGAGAAACTTCATGACATGGTACAAAAAAAAGTGTCTGCCAACAAGGCAACACACAACACAAAGGATAAAAAGAGGTAAAGGGTACTAGTGTAGGTCCACTCACTGGAAGGAAAATAAAAAAGGGAAGAAAAAAATTTGGTTCACTGTAAACCAGAAGGTAACAACTGAAATTATCGCAGCATGGCAGTTCAATGACTAGAGCACAAACCCAAGCTCAAGAAAAAGCTTATACTGTTAAAATTGCAGTAAAATTATTTATGAACAAAGGTAGACATCACAATGAATGACTAGGTGATCATGATCAATAATGATTACTATGTGTTTGTTGAGCTATAGAGAATTTTTAAGAATTGGGGTACACACATCAAAGATTTGCAAGGCAGACTGCAGTACCTTAACATCAAAATTGCTCAAAAGAATGAATGCTCAAAAAATGGCATGAAAGCTGTATTTTCAAATGACATTTGTGGACTCATTAAAGTGCTCAGAAGCGGTGTGTCACTCTTTTAATATCATCCATAGAGTGCATGAAGGATTGGGCCATTGGAGATTGGCTCATATTATCAACCATGTTAGGAAACTTTTCGACGTTGGACTACTATATGCTTTGATACTCTAAAAGGGGCACCAAAATGTGTTGCAGACTCCTGAGCCAAAGATTATGTATATAAAAACTTTTCATTTATAAATGAATAAAATTAAATTAAAACATTTCTGATATCCTTCTTGGATCTAAATCAAGCAGTAAATCATTAGTTTCAAAATGGCTAATTTTTTCCCCTTTTCTTTTTAAGATTTATACTTTATAACATAGCCAACGCAGGGGGGGCATGCGATTAAAGGTTCTCAGATCTTCAAACTCTAGCAAACTTACAAAACAAACTCATGGAAAATTGGTAATGTAATTGTTGATGTGGTATCCATAGCATGAGTAAAATTTCAGTTACCACACATCTCTGAAAATGTTCAATGCTGAAGCTAGGAATCCCCATCAAAAACACCTTGAGAGTTGAGTAAACAGATCAAATAAGGGGTTGAATCGATACGTACCTGCTGATGAACATCTGTCATGGAAAGGGTCAAATGTAAAAACACCTTGATAGTAGCTAAGACAACAGCCCCATTTGCATGTTGAAGTCTATCTTCGAGGAGATTCATGATGTCAAATATCTCATTGTTATCTGAAGGCACATACTTTGCTACCAAGTCAACTACAAGACATTGTGCCCATTCACTAAATTCCTTGATCCTGCAATATAACAAGGCTAGTGTCAGTAGATTTTCTAGTGTCAGTAGATTTTCACAAAAAATATAAATGAGAAGTACTTCTAACTGATAATATTGTTCTTCTTTTGGTACGCAAGCACAAATTTCTTTTGGTTGAAAGAGTACATAAGCACGATAAGTAATCCCAAATTAATAAGGAATGGTTCAATAATACTTTTATTAATTAAACTGACATCTGATACACTACAAAGTTCAATTTGAAGCAAACATTTGCAGCACAAGATATATAACTACAATAAATTTTATGTCAAGAAAGAGTCAAAAAGATGATCAGTAAAACAGTGTCGGACAAAAACAAGTTGGTAATTCAACCCAGGTACCAATGAATGTATCTACATGATTCAAAGCCTTCACCAAGTACCAGTACAGATAAACAAAGAGGTACAAGTTGAGGCTTAAGCCTATCCATTGCTTTGAGGCAAATGCTTTTTGAAATTTTTATTTGGCAGGAGGACATTTATGCATGTAGTATGCATAGAGATTTCTCTCTAAAGGAATTCATCTCTTTTTCTGCATTGTACAGACTGATACTCATCATTTGGTGGCATGATCCAACAGCTCCGAGATATGAACAATAATGTTATAATCAACATGGAGATGGATCTTTTAGTTGTTCTACAAATTGGGTAGTTCTTCTACCACCATGCTTGGTGATATGGCCACCCTAACATAGAAGGTATTCATGTCGTTATTAACCAACACCACGTACTTTTCCAGGTAGGGATAAGGCAATTCGCTATTGTTCTATCTAGAGAGTTGTGTAGAGCAGAAACCAGTCCAATTGGATGATCCTAAGTTCCTAACTACCTACAAACATCTTCTTTAACTGATCAACACTACACAAGCAGCAGCTTCAGACAAAAGTCAATCTATATGATGGTTAAAACCATCCGATTAAGTAGATATTTAGTAGGGGGGAGGGGGAATGGGTTTTCCCCATGGATCGATTACTTGTATGGTTCAAATTGTCATGATCATTTACAATTTGTCTTGGTACCGACTTAGTACTCCAGATTCTTATGCTAGTACAAATCTTTTGAAAGTTTTTCCTTCGTCTCAAATCATATATGGACAAATCCAACCATATGTACATGTTTAGACCTGTCCATCCAGGACCAATATGAATGCCACTGTGCTAACCCTGGGCACATGAGCACCTCACAGTAAAGAAACCTCCCATACAATCACTTAAATCAAAATCATTATAAAATAAGAATTTACAGTCATACCCTGTTAATCAACTAGAGATCACAGTGCCAACAATATCATCGGACACAATTAGAAATTAAATGGGTGTCACTAGGTGTCTAACTAAATTTATTGAGCAATGCCCTGATATTTTTAATACATAACATACCTATTTAAAAGGTAATATATTACTGGTTTGCTAAGCAAAGCTTCTCTTTCACGTGATGCTTCCTCAGAGGTACTTGCTTCCGAGCTCCAGATCTCTTGTAAGGCTGATAAACAATTTGCAACTACCTGATCAAGTAATATAATGTGACTCCACTAATTAATAGACAAAAAAAAAAAGTTTTTGTAACTTACCAGTTAAGAACCTAAAAATAATGTTGGTAACCCTTAATACCAAAACAAATTACCAGTAACTAAATTCTTAACATAGCAAGGACATTTACATCTTGACAGCAAAACTATTTTAAGCATTAGAACAAGTAAAATGGATATTTCAATGGTAAAAATTCAGTAATAATAGCAAAGAGAAGATTAAGAACAGTCCTTATTCTACTAAACAATGAAGGGGAAAAAGGAACCAAGATCATCATGCAAAGAAAAGGATATATTGGATAAATCTAAATAAAATAATGTGTAAGGTCATATTCTTCATACCAATATCTCAAGTATTTTTAATTTTTTTATGGTCAACACGAGAACGGATGGGACATTGACCCTAGAGGAAAGATGTCTAATTATGTCATTAGGAAGGTCATATCATCCTTAGCTCACCTTCTGTTTCCTTTCATGAGATTCAGTGTTGGGTCCAGTTCTAGGGTCTGTTTTTGGTTGGACTTGAGGTGGGGTGATGAACTCTTTTCGTCCCGTTTCCCTCGTATTTTCAGGATTACCTCTACCAAGGAGGCCAAGGTAATAGAAGTGTTTCTTGGTCTTCTACGGGTTTAAATTGGAATCTCCAGTTCATAGGTGATCTCAGACCTGCAGATTTGGAAGAATTTCCCTCCATTTCCAACTCCCTACATGATGCTTGCATCGATTCCTCCATTCCAGATAGGTGCATATGGTCCTTAGATCAGCGAGGAAATTTCTCAGTCCGTTCTTTTTTCCAGTCTATTCGTAACATTCCTTCATTCCCTTTCAACATGTTGTGGAAACCCGGCATCCCACCAAAAATCAGGGCTTTCACTTGGACGCTGGTGCTTGATAGAATTAACACACATGATGTCTTACAGAGAAGTAAGTTCATGGCACTATCCCCATGGGTTTGCTATATGTGTTGGCACGACAAGGAGTCCATAGATCATTTGATTTTACACTGTACTTTTGCCCGGGAGATCCGGTGCTACCTCATAGGATTGGTCGGAGTGGCTTGGGTCATGCCAAAGGATGTTCAGTCCTTTATGGTACAGTGGAGATTCCCTATGCTGGGGAAGAGGGGAAGGTTTATGTATAGAGCAGTTTACTTCACCACTTTTTGGTCTCTTTGCATTGAAAGGAATAGGAGAATCTTTCAAGACGAAAGGTCATGGCTGGAGATTACAGATTCTATCATGGCTATGGCCTCTTTTTGGATCATCATTTTACCAGATTTCAGGGGTTTCTCTACATCCGACATTATCAGAGATTGGAGCATCTTAGCAGCTACATCTATGATTTCTCCTGTTCCTCGGGTGGGCTGGTCTCCCCCACTTTTGGGGATTACTGAGCTCAACTTCGATGGTTGTTCTTTGGGCAATCTAGGACCTTAAAAAATAACGTGTTCAGGGATCATATGGGGAACACTATCCATGCTTTTTATGGTCCTATCTGAGATGGTGATGCACGGAGAGCAGAAATTTTGGCCCTTCTTTCAGGATTGAGGGAGGTAGTTTCATTGGGTATCTAGGATATGGCTTTTTTTGTGGCTCTCCTTAGCAAGAGCCTGTTGCTTTAGTTTTTTCTACTTCTTTCTTCCGGTCGCTCCTTGTAACTTTTTTGCATTCTCCCCTTTCCTTTTTAAGAATATACCTTTTGTTATACATACATACATACATACACACACACACACACACACATACTTATAAACTATATATTTTTACAAAATATATAGAAGTAACATGTAGTTGAATGGCAATGAAGTGGGATAGGGTCGGGCAATTGGGCTGGGCCAAAACTGAACCCTATTGGAAAGTGATTTACCAAACCTGAACCATTAAGGGCAGGGCGGGTTACTCATTTAACCCACCCCATTGTCATCCCTAAGCACGACCGAACAGCTTTCAGAGAATGTGTCCTGGAATCCACAATTAGCTACCAATCCCAGCTGGAACATAGATTAATAGAATACCATGAACCAAGTTGCAGTCAATTTTTCTTAAGAACAAGCACTACTCATGGTCGGAATTATGATCTTACTTACTGCATAAGGATTATTATCTCTATCCTTCTTTTCCTTGAGTTTAAGTAACTCTCTAAACATAACAAGAACATTAACTGCATCTGAACACATCTTAAGCAGAGAAAGAACTACAAACTAAACAAGAAATAAGTGGACTATCATATGAATGACTACATCTACAAGAGAAATTATACGAGAGTCTCCATGAAAACAAAGATTATGGAAAACAAAAGTTTCCTCACTCTTTATTCTCAAAATGCCATCCAAAAATGTCAGACTCTTGTTTAAAAAAAGCATACAGCTCGATATCCTAACTCAAACACAAAAGAGCAACTCAAATCGGGTAGCACACACTGAGAGAGAGAGAGAGAGAGAGAGAGAGAGAGAGAGAGAGAGAGAGACTTAAAACACCTTTAGGATGCACACAGCCTAAACCTACAGTATCACAAAAACAAGTTCAGCAATTTCTGGGAATAACAAGGTCGATTCTCATAGGGAAATCATCACAAAAATCACGTCTAAACTGATTTAAAATCCTAAAACAATGGATCTTCAAATTGTTTGCACGTCCAAATAGAATCTGAGATAAAATTCCAAATTCTGTGCAAGACACAATTTCATGTAACTTCTGTTTTCTGTTTCTATATTTTGATGAATTTTTGGAAGTTCAAGTACTAAAAGCAAGCCATGTTTTAGTGGCATTTGAGTACCATAGTTGGTGCCTAACAAGTTTTTCTTGTATAATAGGAAACTATAGTTTTATTACGAAGTTTATAAATTTTCATTATGAGAAATTGAATTCCTGAATTAGAGATATGATATATTGTGTCCTCCCTATTCATGTGCTTGCACAAGTTTATTTTGGATTTTGAATCCTGTTTTTCTGATGGATAATGAATTTTGTAGAAGAAGAAGAGGTTATGTAGAAGAAAAGGCTAACCTAAGACATACAAAATACTAAGCAAGACCTTCTGTAATATTACATCGTGGATTTCCCAATAACATATCATGCAATAATATCCCTGTGAACATCACAACTTTATCCACTCTACCCTTGGCTAGCATATCCGCGAACTCATTGGCTGACCTTGGCACATGAAAGAACGAAATGTTCAAATTACAAGCCAAAGCTTGATTTAAATGACCAAGATGAGCTAACCTCCAAAAGCATTGCAGCATCTCAAAAACCTAAAAAACTGTACTAGAAGAATCCCCTTCCACCTGCAGTGCCGTAAATTCCTGATTCTCTCAAGCATGTCACGAGCACCATCTCTATTCGCATAGTATTCCCCTATCCTATCAGAAGAAAGAAAGCATGAAGAACATGACCTAAATGATCTCCAAAAATCCCCTAATTCTAGAGAACCCCAGATTCACAAGTGAACACCCTTCAGCATGATAGCCACCTCTCCTGAGGAGCTTCCAAGCTATAAAACAATGATTAGTGAAAGGTGAAGATTATGCAACTTTAAACCACCCCCTAATCACTTTCAAAATGGATATGCCTCTGAAATATGGATAAATGCAAACTCATGTAGCCACCAAAGTCGCGATAAAAATCAATAATAGGCTAGGATATGGATCTCACATTCTAAAAATAAGCTTATTCCTCTCCTTCCAGAGAGATGAAAGAATTGCATGAAACAAAATGTGAGTCATCAACCTCCCCCCTCTTCCCCAAATAAGAATCTCCACTGATCAAGCAAAACACTAATACCTCCCAGCACCTAGTCCACCCCACCAACTATAAGAAGAAACATCAGAACTCCCTAGCTACCACTGAAGGAGTATGTGTTCAATACGTCTCACCCTCACACATACACATAAAACATATATTGGGAGAGGAACAAGCATATTCTTCACAAACCAATCTAGCATAAGGTCACATGCATGGCATACTATTTACTATAAGTAAAACAAAACTACAGAAAGCAATAGTTTGCTATAGCATCTGAGCTCTGCCTAATCAACCAATAAGCCTCATTATCTCCAACTCCAAGTTTCATCAAATAAATTATGCTCCCAAAAGCATCACAATTTGAGGAACTAGTTTGCAGTTATTTTCCTTAATTCACTTTCTCCTTACTGGGTGATTCTCCATTTTCTCCTAATTACAGAAATCAAAATTAGACTATATAATTTGCAATTATTTTCCTTAATTCACTTTCTCCATACCGGGTGATTCTCCATTGTCTCCTAATTACATCAATCAAAATTAGACTATATATTTTGCAGTTATCCTCCTTAATTCACATTCTCCTTGCTGGGTGATTCTCCATTTTCCCCTAAATTACATCAATCAAAATTAGAATATATAATTAGTTATTAATACCCTAAAACATAAAGAATTCAAGAGAGGCAGCTTTATCTGAAACAAGGGAAACAGGCAAACCTGAGCATCTTTGTCATTAAGCATTAGACTTTTAAGCATGGAAGGAAAATCAGCATCTATACAAGTCACTGCAGATATATGGTAAAGCTTCAGAACTCCAAAGGCAGCCACCATCCTCACATAACTGTTGTTATCCTTCAAACCTGATCCCAACGGACCTACCAGATACTCCACCAAATTAGCCACTCTCAGCGAACACAAACTCCTTAAAGCCAACCCTCGAATCATCGGATCCTCGTCTCTACAATCTTTCTGAAGGAAATTGATCGTGAGAAGCGCCAGATCCGGATTTCCTTTAGCGTAATTCCCAACGTACAAATAACACATCTTTTTCAGAACAATGTCAGACGTCGCCGAGCACATAACCATCTCGCTGAATAGAGACGATACATCGATTCCGATCGTCATGTAAGAAATTACTTTCTTGAAAAGCTCTCGCTTCGAATCATCGGTGCCCGGAGCTCGGCTCCCGGCGAGCTGCCGGAGCTGCAATTTCAGATCCGAGACTTCTCCTTTGCTGATGAAACGAATTAGTGGTTTCAGATCGAGTTGGATTAGCGGAAAATGACAAAGAAATTGAATGAATGGTTGTGAAATATAACTTACCCGGACGGTTGAGATGGAGATTGATACCTCTGTGGCGGTGGAGGAGCCATGGCCGGTCGAGATCGAGCAAAGCTAGATCCTGCTGCAGAATAAATTAGGGTTTTACAGTGAGATCAACATCGAATTAGTGCAGAACGAAGAAGAAAAAATAGTTTTTTTTTTCCTTCTTTTTTTCCCCTTCAAATCTACGCGTGCGTATTTTAGATTACTGGAGTGGACTGCGCACGGTGCGTATTTTAGATTACTGATACTGGAGTGCGCTGTGCAAGTGTATGTACTATGTATTAGATTTTAGTGTGAATTACGTCCATTCCCCCTATTATTTGGCAACACCAAGACGCGTCCATTGGAGTTTTGCACTTGTTACAGATTGTTAATTCTAGTGGTGCACTGCACGTGAAAGGCACGTGTTTGATAGAAAAAATTAGCAAACAATAAAATATTAATATAGAATTAACGGACAAACATTTGTGAATCAATTGAAAGATAAAAATAAAAGATATAATTAATTTTAAAAAAAAGAAAAGAAAAATATAGATAGAAAAGAAGAGAAACTCTTGATTGATATATTTCGTAAACCTTACAAAATAACATGTGATTTAATCTTAGAAAATAATAAGTAAAGAAAAAAAAACGTAGTCAGTTGTAGAAGAGATGTAAAAAAAAAAACATAATTGATTGATATATTATGTAAACCCTACTAAATCAAAAGAAATGAAAATAAGAAAGAGCACACTAAAGGATTTCCATCTGAGATTATTGAGACCATTAAATGTCTGTTGTGCCTATATTCTCTTTATTATATGCAATAGGGGTGTCAATTGGTTCGGTTTAAACCAAAAACCGAACAAACCAAACCGAAAAAAGTAGGTTTGGTTTGTTTTTTTTTTTTTAATTTTTGTTTTTTTTATGATTGGAAACAAAAAACAAAATTTATTCGGTTTGGTTTTCGGTTAGGCTTCGACTAAACCGAACTGAACCGAAAAAACTGAAATAGATTATATATATATAAACATATATATACATGTGTATGTGTGTTTTATATAGAAAGAAGAAGTATTAATTTTGTCAAGCCAAACTGAAAAACTGAAGTTTTCGGTTTTTATTTCGGTTTGGTTCGGATTTTGATTTTATTCATTGTAATTCAGTTTAGTTTTTGATTTAATAAATCGGTTTCTGTTTCAGTTTGGTTCAGTTTTCGATTTAGAGTAATGTAATTCGGTTTGGTTTAGGTTTGACCACTAAACCAAACTAAACCGACCAAATTACACCCTAATATGTAACAGTAAGAATTACCTCGAAAAATATGTTAAGATTTTTTTAGTAGGAATTGACTCTTATTTTTATCTAGAAAGAAAATCGTCAATGATATTTCGCTGCGGTTTTTCTGACGATATTAACCATGCGACGCCATGTGTCTAAGGTCGATACCGGTTAAGGTGAAAATTGATTAAGGTAGAAGTTGATTTGAGGTTGATATGTCCCTTAGGTTTTAGATATAGTCGATCATCCGTTTTAGTGTTGCTTACGTGACACTATCCGAAGGTAGAAGTTGATTTGAGGTTGATATGTCCCTTAGGTTCTAGATATAGTCGATCATCCGTTTTAGTGTTGCTTACGTGACACTATCCGATTGGTACTGGTGATGCACAAAACGGTAAATAGGACCAGTTTGGGCTAATTTAGCCGTTGATCTCTTCGTATGGCCGATTTGTGCCGGATAAGGTGGATA
>JAUPMG010000010.1:5070183-5080763 GCA_031762675.1 Pachysandra terminalis
CATATATGAATGTTCTAAATTCTAAACCCCAAACATTACATCAAACAAAATATCACTCTAAGTCATCCACATCAACCGTCATATGCATAATCATCAAGTCTTCTTCTTCGTTGGGGTTTGCTTGTTGAACCCTATATTTCTCGTAGGTTCTTTTTTTCTCTGCACTTTTCTTGTACTCGCATGAGGCGCATGCCTCATGTGTGAGGCACTACAAATAGCGTGAGGCGTACACCTCACGAACGCCTTATCACATGAGGCGTGCGCCTCACGAGCGCCTTGCGCTATTTCACTGCGCCTCGTGGCATTTTGTTAACGCCACTCCTCGAGGCGTAAGCCTCGTACGCCTTTTAAAACACTGATCGACATTAACCCGATGGTAGCCTTTTCTCTATTTGGTGGCTCCACTCACCTATTAGTATCCAATGACTTGGCCCCATGCCCATACATTATACTAAGGCATTTTAATCCAGCCTATAGGGCGCCTCTTCTATGACTTGAACCCGCTACGTAGTGCCTGCTCTGATGCCATCTGTTACGGGCTTAACCGTAGTTCCAAAAGCCCTAGAACTTGTCGAAACGTATCTGGTTAAACCCCTAACATTTAGGATCATAACAACTGCCCCGCGTCCATAGCCGATGTCCACGGCTGCTCATTCTATCGACATTAACTCGATGGTAGCATTTTCTCTATTTGGTAGCTCCACTCACCTATCAGTATTCAATGACTTAGCACCATGCCCATACATTATACCAAGGCATTTTAATCCAGCCTATAGGTCGCATCTTCTATGACTTGAACCCGTTACGTGGTGCCTGCTCTGATACCATCTGTTACGGGCTTAACCGTAGTTCCAAAAGCCCTAGAACTTGTCGAAACGTATCTGGTTAAACCCCTAACATTTAGGATCATAACAACTGCCCCGCGTCCATAGCCGATGTCCACGGCTGCTCATTCTATCGACATTAACTCGATGGTAGCATTTTCTCTATTTGGTAGCTCCACTCACCTATCAGTATTCAATGACTTAGCACCATGCCCATACATTATACCAAGGCATTTTAATCCAGCCTATAGGTCGCCTCTTCTATGACTTGAACCAGTGATGTGGTACCTGCTTTGATACCATCTATTACGGGTTTAACCGTTGTTCCAAAAGCCCTAGGATTTGTGGAAACTTATTTGGTTAAACCCTTAACATTTAGGATCCTAACAACCACGCTTTTGTAGTCGACGTCTACGGCAGCTCACTCTATCGACACTAACCTTATGGTAACCATTTCTCTGTTTGAGGGCTCCACTCACCTATCAGTATTCAATGACTTGACACCATGCCCATAGATTATACCAAGGCATTTTAATCTAGCCTATAAGTCGCCTCTTCCGTGACTCGAACCTGTGATGTGGTGCCTTCTCGGATACCATCTGTTACGGGCTTAGCCATTGTTCCAAAGACCCCAGGACTTGTGGAAACTTATTTGGTTGAACCCTTAACATTTAGGATCATAACAGAAACAGTAGACCTATTGGTACTTGTGAGATAGGGTTTGATATTGGAAAGTAGACTGAAGAAACAATTCGATTAGGCAGTTGTTTGTTCATCAATTGGAATTGCATACAATTCAGGGAAGGAAATAACAGGAAAGATAACTATTTGAAATAAAGGGCTTTGCATGGACTAGTAGGTGGTTACCTTTTTTATTACTTTCTGGAGATTGGTTTGAGTGATGAAGTTTGGGGAAAAAATTGATTGGAAGGTTCCTTGAGAATGACTTATATGTGGTTACTTAGGTTTTCGATTAGGAAGATTCTGTATTAGTAACTTGTGATTTGGAAGATAATGTATTTCTAAAAAAAAATTGCATATTAGAGCTTCGAGTCTGCGATGAAAGATGGGGCTAACAGAACTTGAACATTTTTCCTTGTTCAATATTAAGTTACATGGCTTGGTGGTGCTCAGGTAAATGTGGTGATATTGGAGGTTTTTGTTGGAGAAATGACGCGGGTATTGTGGGAACATGAGAAGCATTTAGAAGACGAAATAAGCTTATCAAGGAAACATATGAGGGCAGATTTTTGTAGCATGTCCTCTAGCTTGTTTGACTGGTTTGTTGGGTTGAAAAAAAAACTCAATGTAATTGTTTTGTATCAGCTTCTCTCTCTAATTTATTTGCTAATGTGAGACTTCTGCAACTTCATAGGCATTCTTATAGATCTTTTGAAGTTTGATTTGGAATTTTGGATCCCATCTGTTCTAATGTAGCTAAAAGTAAAATTTGAAATGAAGTATTTAGTTATTTTGGGGCTGTTTTGGTAATGTTTTTATAAAACTCTAAAACCAAATTGTTTCTGGGTTTTTAGAAACAGGAGAGTAGAAATCCTTTTGGTATCGATCAATCACAACCAGTTATGATTCCAAAAACATTACCAAACAGACAAAGGAAAAAAACAAGGCTGAAATTTATTTATAACTTGATATCCTTTTTGCAATTAAGATGTCATGGTCTCCTTTCTGCTATCAAAGTAGTTGACATGGTAAGAAGAGGTCTCATCATAATTATTGAAATGATGACTGTACGGCCTGTATTAGGAGAGTGATTTAGGGCCTTAAGAAACATAAAATGAGTGAGATTAAGTGAGAAAGTTGAGATCAAGCCTGGCTCGATGAGACAGATTCTGTGTTGGCATATTTTAGAAGCTCGATCGGGATTGCTTGAGCGATCTCTTCTGGGTTTGGATCTTCATTGTTGTGATGAGCAAGTCATTTGATGAAAGAAAGGAGGTACTGGAAGGAGGATTCAATAGAAGAGGATGGTGTTAAACGACCAGAGTACCAAGAGATGTGGATCTGTGACTGAAGGAGATAAAGCCAAAGAGGGGAAAAGGAGAAGCGCTTTCAGTTACAGTCATTAATGGGGTTATTTAGCATTTTTTTGATAGATTGCCAGAGAGGAACTGTATAGAGAAGCAACCTCCTATTATGCTTCTTCAACTGTAAGGACTGATTTTAGTCATAACGGCTTTTAGATTTTGAAGGTATCAGCCTACCACAAATAAATAAATAAAATTATCAATTAGGTTATTTACAAATATACCACCATCAAAAATCAAAAAACAGACTTTCTTGTTTTTAGAAGCTGAATTTTTTGGCTATTAAAAAATGGGGCTGTTTTTGGATCCTTTCTTTTTAATTTGTTTTTTATTTTTAAGCTGTCCTTACCAAACAGAAATTTGGTTTTGGTTTGTGATAAATGGAAAAATTGCATTTGAAAATGTTTTTATTTATTTTTGATAGGTAAAGTAATATTGTATAAAAGGACCAAAAGGTCAAAATGTACAGCGAGTATATATGTATCCTATACAGACATCGAACAAAAAGTATATACAAAACCGTAGTCGCTTACAAACTTCCCCCTCCTATTCACCAACATGCTAGATTAGTCCCAAAAATAGACCCCACGAGCAATCGAAATCCATGTATCGAAGACCTTCAAATTCGGAGAAATTGGACACCCAGAAAAATAGTAAAGACAAGATCTTATCAATCAACTTTTGAATGCAAGATTCTGTTCCTTAAAAAATTCTGCAATTCCTTTCACTCCATATCATCCAAGCAATTGTTGCTGGACTAAGATTCCCACGATGGAACTCCTCCTTGTGCCCCTCTTCTTCCTCCTCCAGCCCCAATTATTTAATTCTTCTTTTAGACTATGGTGCCCTAACCCAACATAACTTAAATCTGTTCAGAAAATCATTTCAAATGTTCCAAGTAACCTCACAATGGACAAACAAATGAGCTGCCGTCTCCTCTTCCTTTTTAGGTTGTCAATCGTGAGCACCCTCTCTTCAGCTGCTGTCCACAAAAAGAAAGATATCTTGGAAGGTAAACCTGCACACCAAATCAGTCTCCATGGTCTGAGTCTCAAAATCTCCTCCGGCAAAGAAAAGTACATAGTTCTAACTGAGAACACACCTTCACTCGACCACTTCCAAACCCTTGAGTCATCTCCCTCCCGAGCCTTGCTTTTGAAAATATTACCAAACTGTCTCTTCATATCTTACTATATTCGTGTACACGAAAAGCAGATCTTTCAGTATTTATAATGTAATGCTTTATCACATTTTGAAAATATATGACTCCTGCATGTGTTAGTTATTACACTCTGCAATTCTGTGAACTTTCTTTCCATTTGAACATTGACTATATATTCTTTATGTGCTCGCAGGGAAGACACAATGTATCAACCATTTTCGTATAAATGACAGTTGGTACCTAGTCGATTTACCTGGATATGGGTACGTTGAACTCCTTGATTATCCACTTGGTCTCAAGGTCTGAGCATGTCCAATAGCATGTACTACCATTTCAACACACGCACACACACGTGCATGCACAATCACATAACAAGGATAGGTTGATTGGTGAGACGCATCATGGTAGGAATAGGTTTAACATGATTTTCAAACATGGCAACTAAGTTGGTGCGACCCTACTTATCCATATGCTCTTCCACTTTTACATATCAAGTTTCAGCCTCAAGCATATTTGCTATTTGGCATAAACTAGAACCCAATTTAACGTTTTTCTTACTGAAATCGTCTATAGCATTACATAATTGACGACTTAGATGATGTCACATGACAAAAGATCTAATATACGGGTACTGAAGGCACTTATATGTAAGGGTTGGTAATTGATATTGTCGTTCTTCCTCTTGCATTTTGATGCCAATAAGTGTGTGTTCAGATAATCAACTAGGTCTGAAACACTCGTCAACCTTGGCAATAGTTTTGTCCTGCACCATATCTGTTCTTGCATGGGTGGATGAGGTAGAAAACAGAAATCTCCACTCTCTTATATATATAATCCTCTGGTTAGTTTGTGATTATCAATTCAAGTCATCTGCAATTACTCCACTGATGTGAACCCTGGACACCAGTTCCCGTTCCTTACCAACAGAAGCTACATGTCTGAACAGGTATGCAGCTGCTCCACAGGAACTTCGAACAGACTGGAACAAATTCACAAAAAGTTATTTCCTGAACCGATCAACGCTAGTCTCTGTATTCCTCCTTATAGATGCTAGCATTCCTGCGAAGAAGATTGATCTTGAGTATGCTAGCTGGTTGGGTCAGAATCAGGTAAGATTTTCTCTTCCCCCCCATCAGTTCCTTTCTTTTGCTTTTGTATCTTTGCCTACGACTGGTAATATTTCATCAGCTGTTATGGTTGTTTTGATCACTTTGTTCATTTTCTAACAGATCCCCATGACTTTAATCTTCACCAAGTGTGACAAACGGAAGAAGAAAAAGACTGGAGGGAAGAGGGCTGAGGAGAATGTTGAAGATTTCCAGAAGCTGATACGCGAATACTTCCAGGCAGCACCACCATGGATCATGACCAGCAGTGTTACCAATCAAGGCCGAGATGAGATGCTGCTGCATATGGCTCAACTTCGGAACTATTGGCTCAAGCATTAGGGTGGGAGTTCCTCATCTTCTCATAGGTTTGCTCCATCTGAACCTTTCTCCTTCTAGCTGGAAACTCATACCAACAAACACCTTTTCATTCGAGCAAGGAGAAGATCGCTTGATAAACGCCAATGCCATTTCCCAACAGGTTTTGATCCTGCCTGAATTGTTGTAAATTAGACGTCTGTAGTTTGATCCTGCTTGGAAACAATGAAAGATAACCAATTTGTTTAAAATTCTATTTTTATTGTCTTTTCAGTATGGTGCATTAGATTACAATGGGTTGTTTTCGAACTGAGAACCAGAACCGGAAATGCGGTCTAAGCTTTCAATGGTGAATTAGCATAAAGACCCGGGTCTGGAACCCAAATCCCCAATCCGGCAACTTGATATTTTACCAATTGGATCCGTTGGCATCTCCTACACTACATCAAAACAAACCAGTTCTTTAAAGGTAAAAAAATCAAAATTCATCAAGGCTTGTGTGTAGTCTTGATCCATTTCATCAAGACAAACAATTTAATACCTTCAACTCTCTCCCTTAATCATTGGTCACTGCATACAACTTCGAATGTTTGAACTTTAGAAAATCAAGAACCAAATCCAAAAGCAATAGTTAGAAGTCACCATCTCCATGTAAAAATCATAATCCAAATACTGATCATCATCCAAGTTTGGGAGGCAGTACTCAAAGGAAGAATTGAAAATCAATTCACCCACGCGCACGTGCACACAATGTTGGACAAGCAAAGTAGTGAATAACAATAATGGCATTGCTAAACTTGTAACATGGACCATGATGTTCTGTGCCAAACCTAAAACAACCATTACAAGCAATGAAGTAAACTGACAAAATAAAACAAGTAGAAGTGGAATACTTTTGAGCAAATGAAGAAAACAAAATAGAAATGGTCATTCATTCAACTCTCATATTGAAGTACAAAAGAGAAATGAGATGTAACACTCACTAAACAAACATCTAAAATTTGTTCGCAGAACTCACGACAACTGAATCTAAAATAGATTATCAAACTAAACCCAAAATTCTAAGCCGAGGTAGCAGCACCCTTCCTCCTTGGCGCTGCCTGAGTACCTGAACAACCCAGAAAGGAGAAAAAAAAATAAAAAAAATTACAGATATCCCTATTAATGAAAATCAACAATACCCAATAATCCAAACAAACAAAAATTTTCTCCTAAAATCTTTAACCAATGTTGAATAAAAATTTTATGAATCATTCTATTCAACCAAAATTTTAATCATATCTTCCAGCAACAAAAACCGAATTAACCCCTAATATATACCAAATCTACCAAATATATAGTTTATTAATCCATTCTATTTGACCAAATTTTTAATCACTCTCTCTCTCTCTCTCTCTCAAACAGAGGATCGTAAAACTAAAATAAACAAAGTAGGATCAAACATAAAACATAGTACAAGGTAGGAATGTAGGATTAAACGTAAAACATAATTTAAGTTTATAGAAAGAGGTTAAAGGAAACTTACAGAGGGCAAAAGTGAGATTACACAAATAGAGAGCAACAGAGGAGTAGAAGAAGATACTAGGAAGATTTCCTAAAATTTTCGATGATCAAGAGAGAATACCAAATGCCCTTATATAGAGTTCGGGCTTACAACCAGATCTAAATCTAGGCCATTTAAAATAAAGTGATAAATCCTAACCATTCAATAAAAGTAGAAGCAATAATTGAAGCTGCTTTAACACGTGCCCTTGAAGTGGTGCATGGTCAAAAGCAGATACTTAAAAGTAGATCCGAAAGATATTATCAGTGTATTATTGTTGACAGAGGACTATTCACCATTTATCTTTGTCTGTGAACTATTGTTGAGCACTATTGCCATGTGAAGATTATATTTGAGGTGTTATGTCACATCCAAAGAAAGCATTGTCAGGATCATTCTATTCTAGATCATTTGGAGGATGATTTAATATCTACATTATCCAATAATTCAAGTATCTTCCTCTTGAGATCTATGGCCGAGATATATAGATTATCAGAAATTAATTTTTTCTTCAATTTTTGTGTTGTGAGTATTGGATCAAATGATGGTTTAGTATTATTGGTTGGTGTATTGATATCTGGATAAAGGGTGATCATTTGATTAGGTAAGAGATGGTCAAAATCACATTTAGCAAATGGGCATACATCGTCTGCATCAGGACTTTGTCCACCGATGGGTGCACCGACAATGGGCTCACGACACATGTACTCGTTGTCGCCCACATGATGCTCATGCTGAAAACTTAACGGGAATCAACAAATAGCACGATTCCTGTCAGTCTCCTCTCTCTCTCTCTCTCTCTCTCTCTCTCTCTCTCTCTCTCTCCCCTTCTGCATCTCATCTTCGTCCTGTATTTTTGTTTTTGGTATTGTCCTACATCTCATCTTCTGCATCTCATCTCATCTTCTTCCTGTCTTCCTGTCTGCAACCTCTTTATTCTCAACTTTTCGTTCATCAACAAATCTCTTCTCTCTCCTTAAATCTCCTTAGCTGACTCAATAACATCCATAGTCCAAGTAACACAAAAACAAAGAATCAAAACCTCTCAAAAACTCTAGATTCAAATCCTAATAAAAGATAACATAAATACAATAGCAATAATAATGAACAAAAAATCACAAATAGACGATCACGAGAGATTTCTCTTGATGAGATAGAGAGAGGTACTCACTGAGTAATTATTAAATATTTTGCAATTTAAAAGATTTAAAAAATAAGAGAAACGGAAAAAAGAGAAAATAAAATAGAAGGAAGAAGAAGAAGGGGGAAGAAGGACGGGTGAAAGCTTCAATCAAGCTTTCGTGACGATGAGCAAAAGTTCCTCTTAATATTTTAGGGTTTCCGTTCCAATCTGAAATTGAAGCCGGAGATTTAAAGGAGCTTTCTTTGAATCTCAAGTACTTTCTTCGAATAAGGTCTGTCGTTGAAATTAGAGTATCGTATGTCCGAACCATCCATGGAATCCTTTCAGTCTAGTAGTGAAATCTGGCGTCAGAAACCTCGGATCTCCAATCTCCGCTCAGATGACGATGAGCAGAATTCAAGGGGAAAAAGAAAACAAAAACAAAAACAAAACAAATCAGAATAAATTCATCACTGATTTGTGTTTGGTTTCATCACTGAAAGAGGACCGGTATCTAAAGCAAGAATGTGTTCTTCTTTTTCTCTTGTACTGTAATTAAAAAAGGTTTTTGGGAGAGAACTGATAAGGGGCTTGGACATCCAGACAAGAAGATGAGACGTAGAGAGACGGGCACGGCGAAAGTTGATCAGAGAACCGAGAAGGGGTTTTTTTTTTATGAGAAGAAGGGGGCTTGGACTTGCAGACAGGAACAAGATGAGAGAGAGAGAGAGAGAGAGAGGAAGGAGACTCACGGGAATCGTGCCGTTTGCTGATTCCCGTTAAGTTGCCCACATGAGTATCACGTGGGCGACAATGGGTACACGTGTCATATGCCCATTGGCAGTGCTTCTCTCGGTGGACAAAGTCCGGTGCAGAGGATGTGAGCCCTTAGCCCACCACTTGGTGGCTATTTGACGACTAAGCATTGGAGGATCCCAATCAAAATCAATGACATATTGCCATGCACATATCCAAGTAATGAAGAATTCTCGAATAAAGTGACAATGTGTTTCTTTCTTTTCCAAAAAGCATTTGATAAATCGGAGCAAACTTCTTTTGTAAATTTTTCTTGAAATAACGAGATTTGTCTTTGTACTTCTTTTTTTTGATGATTATCTTTGTAATTCTTTTGTATCGAGTTTTTGCAATTTGCTATAATTAATATCTTCTTTTAAATGGGAGAGGAATTTTTGTTTACAATTTATTGGTTCTTTTATATTTTGTAATATTTTTGTGTGCGGCAACAAATTCAAATGTCAGAGGGGAACCAAGAGTATTAGTATGAAGTCCTTTGTTGTCAACGGTGAAGGGTTGAATCATTGTCAAGAAGGGAGTACCTAATATATTGGGACATATTTTTTACTAAAATAAAAGGAGATGAGATACAAATTCCTTGATTACAAATATGTGAGTTAGATAATTTGAAAGAAATATTCAATTTTGTCCTGAAGCAGTATTTAGTTTTTGTGTGGTTTTTCCAAAGTATTTTGTAGGAACTAATCCTTCTTTTATACAATTTAAGTCTGCACCAGAGTCTATAAGTGCTATAGTTTCGAGTAAAAATTCTACATTGATAACTATAGTGATATGAGTATACCATTTTTGGACAAGAAATTTGTCAATAGTTGTTAAGAAATTTTCTTCTTCTTCTTCTTTATTATCTTCATTTATTTGAATATTTGATTTTTCGTACTTGATTCTGGTTAATCCTTACAAAGTGAGACAAATTGGTGGTTATAAACTTCATTGTATTCTTCTAAAGGGGGATTATTTGTATATTGAGATATCTCTAAATGTTGTACTTGAGTTTTGAGTTCATGTAATTCTAGTTTAACATTGGATATTTCATTTTGTAAATCAAGTATTGTAGTTTCTCGGGTTTGGTGCAATTTCAATCTATTATAGACCTCTTTAATTGTGTATGGTTCATCCATGATAATTGGTTTTGAGTGTTGTTGATTGGTTTTGTATAATTGCATATATTTCATAATATATTCATGTTTTTTATTGTTGTCAGTTATTTGATCAATAGTATCAAGTATGAATTTTTCTTCAATAGATAGAACGGAAATAAATTGTTCTTGAAATAGGCAATTAATACAAGTGCAATTTTGAGAATTTGAACAATTATTTTCTAATTCATTATCTGAGGAATCAGATTTTATTAAGTCTTCATCTTCGACTTCATATAATTCATCAGTTTCATTCTCTGAATCAGTATTTAGTAAAATTGAAGTTAATTGGTCTTCTAATTTCTATTTTTTTTTTTTGATCAATAACGAAGATAATATAGATGGAAAGAATATACAGCGAAAAGGTTAGCAGTTCCCTAAGACAGAGAACCGAGAACCCAAAAAAGAAAAAAAGAAAAAGACAAGACCGGAACAAAGACCCCACAAAATACAAAAGCAACCCCCAAGCCGAGGGGCACAAAACCCCTGAGACGGCTACAACAACCA
>JAUPMG010000010.1:5080863-5092536 GCA_031762675.1 Pachysandra terminalis
ATATTTTAAATTATGAATAGGTTTTAAAATACCTGTAAATAAAAAATAATAAACCTAAACCCAAACTCAGTCCAATTAATAAACAAGTCAACCATAGCAAATTTAATCATGTTATGCTGGGGTAGATTGGTGGGTTAGTTCAAAAAGCGCGAGCTCTACCTTAGGTGTAATTTATATTTATAAATTAGTGTGTCTCTTCCGGCTGTTCATAAATAAGTGTGCCCGTGCTCAAACAACTAGTGTAAAGAAGAATACACACAGATTTTACGTGGTTCGGCCCGCGATTTGCCTTTCTCGTAGTGACCTAGGGACAAATAACCAGCTCAAGATCCACAAACCCAACATGACTAGGTTTTTCTCAGGACACTTGTGAGGAAATCCTTAAAACAAATTAGGTCTGTAGGTATTCTGTTTATATTCAGTATAAGATATAAGGAGAAATGTAGGAGAATTGCTAATCGAGGATCGTTCCAGTCTAATATCGAGTTGGATCGATGATGCACCTCTGGATCGGCCGATCCAAAACATGGTTCGAAAAAAAAATAGGAAGAGAAAAGAAAAATTATAACAATAAAATAAGTACATAAAAACATGTTGAAATAAGTGTCTAAAAGCTTATTAAAAAATATTTGACTAACAATATTGTTGCATTCATACAATAGCCAAATCAAAATATGCAATAATTGCAATTAACCCTAGTTACGATTATATAAATCATAGAAAATGCTAATATAAATATTAAGCATGTAATTAACAATTAACCAAAATAACGATTTACGCCAATAAAAAATGAAAACATTGATGTCTGATGTAAAATTGATTTGACAATTGATGTAATGTGACCAGACTAAAAAAAATATCCACGTTTCGAATGGATCTAATATGACTCGGCGAGTCCAAGTCAGATCATCTTGATAGGACGTTCTGATTCAGGCTCAGACCGAGTCAGAGATCTTTTAACAATTTTAGGGATCAGCTTGGGATCATGGTTCATCCTTAGCCAATCCCGAGTTGTATTGCCCAATCCTACTCGGGATCGGCCAATACTAAACACTATGCTTGTGACTCATTACTCTATTGTTAATCCTTTAGGTGAAACAAGCATCAAATTGACCATACACATAAACATGAATGGTCTTTTGAACTGAGAGGATTGCTCTGTATCACATGAAATTGAGGTAAATGTGAGTAAAAAATTGGATTAGACATAAGATTCGGTCCAGATCCAACAAGAATGAGAAATATAGATTCAAAACCGATTTTTTTGTTTTATTCTTAAAGGAGACAAAATGGTTTCTATCAATAGTTTATATCAAGTAAAGACTGTTAAATCTGGAATCAAATGAAGAGTTTTCGTGCATGAAAACGTCCCCAATCTAAGGATTTGACTTTTCAAATCTACAGATTTAACTTTATAATTTGAGGATTAAAGTAAAAGTATAAAAATATGTGAGTTTTCTTGTAAGTTTTTGAGGGTTTTTATGAAGATATAGAAATAGACGAGTTAAATTCTCAAAATAAGGTTAAATTAGGTTGATAAAAGGTTAAATTGAGATATGTTTTGTACTTTTTCTTGTATACGTGGTTAAGCATAAAAATGAAAATTGAAATATTTTTGTACATGAATTACAATTTGTATGTATATATACAGACGCTCTGGACCACAAGTTATTTTCAAGTTTGGCGCTCTAGCTCTTGCAACTGCTGGACACTCTGGTGACTTAGGTCTTTAACCCTCCTGGGGAGAAACAAATCCAACACTGAAACCTTGAACAGACTAAAATTTGATTTGATCTTCTTACAATCACCCAATCAAAAATCCAAAAGTTTGTCAGGAGATTTATCTATTCAAATGGTTTGTTGGTATCATCACTTATCTCACTGTAAACTGAAAGTTGTAAAGTTGAGTTCCAGTGAAGCTAAACTGTCTGTTTGCTTTTGGTGGACTCAAAAGAGGATGGGATACACTCATCTCATGTGTTTGTGTGTGTTTTGGAAGCATTTTAGGAGTTGGGATACCATTTGGGGAGTGATGAGAGAGAGTCAGCTCCATGATGTTATGGTTTCCATGGTCTTTGGACCTTTTCTGTTTGGGTTGAACTTCTTTCAAAGAATCCCCCTCTTGTAAGCCAAAAACTTTTAGCTCCCTTCACTTGTCTTTTACGATTTTACCTATTAGAAGTTCCAACAGCACATAAGCATATTGACTTGAGTACATTGAAATTGTGCCACTATAAAACATGGGAAAGGTGACAATATTGCCTTTGTCCTCTCACTGAAAAAATCAGATTCTCTCTCTCTCTCTCTCTCAAAATTCAGATTTTTTTGTTCATTTTAATTTGGTAGCCTATTGAGTTGCCTGGACCAAGGTTTTAAATTTTGCTATTTTCTATTTTGCGACATGACGATATTTCAACGATATTTTCCCATTTTAGAGAAATTTGACAAAATTTTGCAAGCCCTCGACGAACAGACAAAATCGAAATTTAAAACCTTGATTTGGACTCAACAATGTGGTTAGTTGTTTGAACCATATTGACATCTTGCATCAACATAATTCAAGTTATTTGATCTTTAAGTTTAGAAACTTTGGGGTTCATCATCTGATTAGTAGTGAATTATAGAACAATTTGTGTTCAACTTCTTGTCTTAGGCTCTTCCATTGATTGTAGCTTAGTGATGGAGCAAAAAGTAAATGACTAAGAGATGTTGAGCAAAACATATTATTAATTATTATTCCTCCTCTTTTTTTTTTTGGGTTAAAAATATTATTATTCCTCCTACATATACCTATATCATGTAACTTTGTTGAGTTAGAGTGAAAATAAAGATTTTCAATGGAGGAGGTTTGGGTGATTCAAGACACTCTAATGGCAGAGTAAACGGGTTTGGGTTGATCTGTTTAGTAATTGTTTTGGGTTTATATTTAAGTTTTACTTTCCTTCCTGCTTGAAAATGGGTCAACTCGATCCCAACCCACCAATCCGTTGGGTACTTATTTAAGTGTTTTTTTAATATATTTATAATTATTTTTTAAATTATTTTACTATTTATAGGTATTTTTAAATTTATTCATAAATTAAAATACCTATTTTTTTTCCTTTTTGAAAAGAAATTATGTTTAATAAATATTTATTAAAATTTAATATATTAAATGAAGTAATATTTTACTTTAATTTAAAATTAAAATTCAAAAATAATTAGTTAATTAAAAATAAATGGGTTAGACGAGTTTAACTCGTTTATTAACAGGATGGATTCAGTTCCATGATTTCCCTTTAATAAACGAGTCAAACCTAATCCAAACTGTTTAAACTCAAACTCGTTTACAACCCGCCCAAACCCGTCCCAAACCAACCCGTTGCTATCTCTACATGGGATGGTGGTTCAAAAGAAAGGAATTGACTAGTCATTGCATTAGTAGGGGATAAAGCATGTAAGAGAGGAAAGAAAACTAATTCAAAAGCTACTTCAATAGTAACTAGACTACTAGTATTAGTAGTAGTACAAATTACAAAAGGAAGGGTAGGCTCCCTCCACTCCAAGGGTAGGTCAAGTCCTTATCAGAGAGCCTTCATTTTGAATAATAGTGAAATTCCTTCAGCTTGAAGCCATTTCTCACTAGCTACCTTCCTTTGTATCTACATATAGTATAGATGTGGATGGGGCTAAAAAGACTAATCAATAGAACATGATATAAGGACAAAGATGTTATAATATATATATTTGAATGCCCCCTTATTTTAATACCAAATTAGATGGACAACATAATTGTCTTCGGTTGGAAGAATACCTACAATGGATCTCTTTGTCCCTCATCTAACCCTAAGCACTCCATCCTTTATTATCCAAATGAGAGAGAGAGAGAGAGAGAGAGAGAGAGAGAGAGTATTCAGTGTAGCATACTCCAGCGTAATCAAATTCTTGTAGTCATCAGATGGTATTATACGATGATTGATCGATCGAGCATCTTTTATCGTACAGATTGTAGTGCTTAACTCAGGGATCGGATCAGGATCGAGATCATTTCCAACTGATCCCAGTTGAATCGGCGATCCGTATCAGGATCGGCCGAGTCAAACAACGAGTCATAAGAACGGATAAAATGATTAAATTGCTTGTCTCAGTTGGCGGCCGAGTTTGATCGGACGATCCAAACGAGTTTGAACAATTTCAACCAATGATTTCGATCACAAGTTGGATTGGCGATTGGTATCAGGATCGACTGAGTGAAACAACGAGTCATAAGAACAGATAAAATGATTAAATTACTTGTCTCAGTTGATTAGTTTTGGTGCGGCGGAGTTAGATCGGACGATCTGAACGAGTTTGAACAAGTTCAATTGAGTTTGACCCCTGATCGGGCGATCCTTTACACCATGGTATACGTTATTGATCTATTCAAGAGTATAAACAGTGACAACAACTAATGATCATCAAACTTATTATCTCACCTGTTCTCTCTACCTTTGAATTTCAAACATCAACACAGTGATCCCACATCAGATACATAATAGTACAGTATTATGGTGGGAGGGTATTTACTGAATAACCAATAATAGAAAAATAATAACCCTAATAAGTCACCAACCTCATTGACCTTCCCATTTGATTCGTTTGCTTTACAAAAAAGGCCAAAACGATCAATTTGTCAAACAAAACACAAGTTTTTAAAAAATATCAAAAAGAGACAAAATTAAGCCTAAATTACCTTAAAAAGGTCTTCTCTTATTTAAAATTTCTTCTAATCGAGATACGAAAGAAGACGAAAACAGTAAAAAGCATCTGACCTTTTTGAAAATATCAAAAAGAGACTCCAAATTCGGTTTCTTTGTATTCATTTATATCCAATTCAAAACCGCCATTTCTCTTCAAATCTCTGTTTTTCTTTCATTCTCTTTCTTCTTCTGTAGTCTCTAATGGAGAATCGATTGAAGCTGCGAATCTGTCGGATGTTTCGTGCTTCATTTGGGTCGTGTCGGTCCCGAAACATATCGGATGTTATCGGGAAACCGGTTTTTATCGCTGAAAACCGTCGAGAATTTCATCTGATCGAGCCTTTGTCTCCTAAGATCAAAACATTTCCGTCTATCTGCAAACCCAGATGGCAGGAATCGATGGAGATCTCTGGAAACGATTGTATCGTAACGAAGGAAGTGTTACAGAGGAGAAAAGTATCGGAACGAAACTTATTTTTCATTTCGGGTGTTACAGATGGAAGAACATGTCCTCCTGCATCACCCACTACGCCTTTGAATCCGTTTTACAACGACGGGAAGGAAAAATCGAAATCGAAACCGAAATCGAAATCGAAGAAGATTAAGAAAACCCAGATGAAGAACAAGAAGAAGGAGGGTTATCAACTCAGTTCTTCATCTCTAGAGACTAACAATGGTGGGTGGTTTAGCAGTGAAGGCGAAATAGAAGATGAAGCCGACACGTTTTGCTCTTCTAAGAGCTTTTCTTCTGATTCGTGGGAATCCCATCGCCGGAATAAGAAAATTTCTCGCCGGAGGAGAGCTGTGAAGAACAATTCTGAAATGAGTATGGGCTCACATGTCGAAACAAAAGGAAAAGTTCAAGAAAGCTTCGCAGTAGTGAAGCGTTCAAGCGATCCTTACAGTGATTTCAGGACTTCAATGGTGGAGATGATTATAGAAAAGCAGATATTTGCAGCTAAGGATCTTGAACAGCTCTTACAGTGCTTTCTGTCTTTAAACTCATCTCATCATCATAAGGTTATTGTGGAAGTTTTCTCAGAGATTTGGGAAACTTTGTTCTCTTAACTGGTCATGAAGAAAACTGTTTTTTTCTTAACGACTTTCTTCTTCTGTTTTATGAGCTTTTGTTTGTTTAACACTTAGAACTTCTCTAACTGTTATTGACAAATATTAATGGGTTTTATTAGTTCTCTTCTTCTCCTTTGCTGTTTAATTCTTAAAACTGCTTATACTTTAATTTAAGTAGCTTTTTAAATCCAATGGGTTCTTGTTGTTTCTTCTCCTCATGAAGTACAAGAAAATAATTTTTTGCTTCTGATATGACATTTTGTTGCTGTTCTTAAAGAGATTGTTAAGCAAAAGAAGAAAAAAGCTGTTGGATCTTTCTTTTTTAGATGAGTTCTGATAGATTACCATTCAACAAAGGCTGTTTCACAACACCCAATTAGTTGTCTTACCTTCTTTTCTAGATTTCCTTTTGAGTACTTTACAAGAAAGGAAAAAGATTATTAAGATTACTATAACTCCCATTTGTCCCCATTAGTCATCACATAATTAACCTATATATTTATATTAAACATGATCATATAATATGTTGATGAATCCTAAAACCCCATATAATACCAAGAATTTTTTTTTTTTTTTTGTGACGTGGAAACCCCCGACCCCGCTTAGAATAAACCCTACAAGGACCATATATCAAGTAAGCCTGGAGACACGAATCTAGAACCTCCAGTTCCTGAGTTAGAGAGCTCAAAACCCGTTGGTTGTAGTAGATCATCTGATTGATTGATCGGAATCGCTTGAAAATGAACATGAAACGATCAACGATTAGATCATAAGAATCGATTCGACAAATCATTGCCGACACGCAACAACCGTATTAGTATACAAGAGGGGACAAAGCAAAATACTTAATAATTAATCTAAGATAATTAATTAATTTTAAGTTGTTTATACAATATAATATGTTAGGTGTACCTGTGTGTTGGTATTGATATCAATATAATCCATTTATTTAATACTGAATCCATTTGTTTGATTTTCTAAAAATAATAAGAAATTGTATTTAGCTTGCAGAGATGATTCTTATATGTATGTTTTCAATGAAAAGACAAAAATTCTCTTCACTCGAAATAATCAGAAGGGGTTTATATTTTAATCAGTTCATAGGCTCAGATTATTAGGTCTGTTTGTGTTTCAATGGATTTTATGACGATAATGCCCCTAGTCTGTTTCAATGATACCTGGATATAAGAGAAGGTACAATCTGAAAGTGCTATTTCACCTTAAAAAAACAATAAATACATGAGAAGGGACATTTGAAAGCGAAAACATAGAAGCTGCCGAGGGTTTACAGAGAGCAATAAACCAAACCATTCCATATACAGAGGGAGCTTTTACTCTGTGAGAGAGAGAGAGAGAGAGAGAGCAGCCGAGCTAGTTAGGTTAGGGTCAGTTGAGCTGAGCTTGAGCTCTATAATTAGGTTCGCGAGCTAAGCTCGAGTCCAAAAACAAGTTCATCATCTTATCAAGCTTGAGTCCGGCTCGGCTTTGTCAATGTTGTTGTGTATTGCTATATCTTTGGAGTATTGTCGATATCAGATCGAGATAAAAAAGGAGGGCCGTGTCAAGTTGGCAGCCGAGGTAAAACTTTTGTTAAATCGCCAAGACATGAATCCTGAACTATGATATTGGGATAGAAGAATAGGATTCTTGTTTTCTTTACTGAATAAGGCATATGAATATAGGATGATGATTGATGATATATAACAATAATCACTTACTATAATGTTAATATATTTGGATCAAACTGAGCTTTTTTTTGTTTTATTTTGTGAGCCAAAATTTTTATGAGTCGAGCCTGAGACCAAAATATTTCAACGAGCTTTCTGCCTTTGCTCAACGTTTACGAGTCCTACTTGAATTGGGCAAAACCTGATCGACTAGTTTACAGACCTAGAAGTGGGGTGTTAAAAGGTAACTGTGGAACTGGTTATTAAAAAGGAATATTAAATTGTATTTGGCTTGATATAACTCCTAGAGCACCCTTCACGTTTCAAACACTCATTATTTTGCTTTAAAAAAAATTATAATTCGACAAATGTACTTTTGAGTATCTTTAATATTTTAACATGACAAAAAAAAAAACCCTAAATTTACATATATAATACTAAACATCCCCTCTGTTATAGCATTATTATTTTATGTAATTATCTTCTCAGGAAACTAGTGTTTTTTTTTGGTAATAAAATATCCCGCTTAGCGCCTCACACTGTGAGCGGTGTGTCTGCCCTTAGGATGTCTTGAATGGAGTTCGGAGTGGACTCGTATTCTGTGTAGAAAACAGCATTAGATATCGCCATATGAGCACAATGATCAGCAACACCCTCTTGATACATGTGCTGAACTTTCACTTCTTCCCTCCGGTTGAGAATAAGTGACTTTATGTGCTTGATAATCGGACCCAAATTCGCCGGATAGTCGCCCCTATTTTTAATAGCTTCAATGATGACTTTGGAATCTCCCTCGAGAATTACCTTCTTGTTTGGAAATGCCTTCGCCATTTCTAGTCCCATCCACGGCTCTCAAGCTTCAGCCTTAGTGATTGAACAACATCCAAGTCGAAATGAACCGCCCCGGGAGGAAGTGCATGTCATGGTTCCGAATAATGCGACCCGTCAAAGCAAGGTTAAGGCTCGCACTAAAAGTGCCATCAAATTGACTTTGATCCAACCTATAACGAAGGGGAGGGGGGCACCATATGTAGATAGTTATCGTGAGACCCATTCGATTCACCTGCGTGTCCCAAACAGATTTCAACGAATGTGGTGTAGCCGAGGCATAGACAAACTCATGAATAAATTTGCACTCCGAAGATATAATGTCTTCAGGATTGTTTTTGGTGCCTCCAAAGATTCAGGCATTCCTGTTAAGCTATAGTCACCAAACAATATAAAAAAAAGATGGTATTATTAGATTGATCTCTATAAACATGAATTGCAGTTGTTTCTTCCCCAAATTTGAAAACTTGGGTTGATCTAGCTTTTTCCCAAACACACTTAGCAAAGGTGCATTGTCTCACAATATGAACAATGATCTCATTATGTGAATTGCAAACTTTGCATATAGGATAATCAATTTGGATGCCTTTCAGTATAAGGTTATCCGTAGTAGGCAGTCTATTAAGAATGAGCTATCGAATGAAGTGTTGAATTCTTGGTTC
Organism: Pachysandra terminalis; assembly: GCA_031762675.1. Taxonomy (NCBI): domain Eukaryota; kingdom Viridiplantae; phylum Streptophyta; class Magnoliopsida; order Buxales; family Buxaceae; genus Pachysandra; species Pachysandra terminalis. Next base: position 5,089,810 of record JAUPMG010000010.1, read on the forward strand.
ACATTTCATTTTCCATGCACTAATCTCCTTTCCAGGAGGTCGATCAGCACTAGTGGCCTGATTAGACTTGATCAGGTTAATAGCCGCCTTGATAGAGAATTTGTTCTCATGTTCAGTATCCCAATAAAAGGGTGTGTGATTATCACTCGGAAGCACGGGGGATCGAATAAAACTAATCCCACAGTTTTTCCGGGATATTATCTGTAATCAAGCTCCAGCCATTCTGGTCATTAATAAAATCTTTGGTGGTGTGTCTATCATTGATGCTTAGTGAAAATGTTGTCTACCAATTCAACTCAATTTGGATGAACATGGTATAAGGGGTTTTTTTTTTATGGGGAGTGTTTGTCTGTGTTCTAGAAAGCAAGTTATATATAGGGATTCATTGTCCTACAAGGGCTATCTAAAGTAATGTCTCAAAGGGTAATCTAGTCATTGTATGACTGATATTTTAAGGTTTCAATCTTTTGAGCCTTAATTGTATGATGTACAACCATCAGATCAGAATTTCTTGTGGAGGAGAGCCCTTCCATCCAAAAAGAAAGGGTTTTTGGCGGTCCCAAAACTTGTCTCGTGCCAACAAATAAAAGCACTTTTAGGATGGTTTCATGTGCACAACTCACTAGTATTAACCGAACTCGCATATTTCACAATTCTTAACCCAGATTCTGAAATGGCTGGACCATTTAGTGTGGCCTGGTATACAAACAAGCTATCCTAGTCCCACATAATAAATACTAACAGGCTGGACTTTTCAGTGCCCTGGCCCTTACATATGATTAAAGCCTTAAACCCTTGTGAGAGGATGGGTCCAGGGGATAAAATAGACCAAAGGTTGCTTTTCATGATCTAACAAAGACATGGTGGAAAGTGTCCCAAAATACAATTAAGTTTTTACTTAAATGCACTGAATTTCTTGGAGGGGTCTCTGCTACCAACAAAAAGTTCCAAAAAAGAGAGAAAGAAAGATCATAAAAGAGTATTTGGAGGGGTCATCTTTTCCATTGTGGATATCAATCACAAACTTCAGAATCCAAAGGAATGGTTAATTTCTTTTCTTGTCTCTCTCTATCAAGGGTTTAAGTCTCGGGATCGGGGATCGGATTGGTTCCGGTTGATCCCAATTCGGATTGGCGATACAAGCCGGTACCGGCCAGTCTAGATCCGATACAAAATTGGATCGCCCATTTAAAAAAAAATTTGGACCAGTTGCCGGAATAGCAGTACGGTCGCCGGGCTGGTCCAGGTTGATACATATTGGACAGTTCCATTTATAAATTAAAGAAAAAACATTGAATCGATTGGACCGGTTGTAATGGTCACTGGATCAGTTGTGCTGGCCGGTCCGTACCAGTATCAGTTGGACCGGTCTGATCCGACTTGAAGCCTCACAATATAATAGTTCTATCATGGCTTGGGATCGGATCAGTCCTGGCCGATCCTGATACAGACCGGATTGATCCTGGCCGATCCCAATACGGACCGGATCGGTCCAATCCTTGAAACCATGCTCTCTCTCTCTCTCCTCAAAAGAATTTCAAGATTGCACTTTAGGCAGACAAAATGATGTTTTAAGTTCCATAAGATTAAGATCTTACATGAATTTTCATCAACCAGGAAAAAAAAATCAAAAGTTGCTTCCAAAATAACTTTTCGTTTTTGTCACATAATTCACCAATCCAAAGCACGAGGATTAATTATTGATTGTAACAGTGACTACTATCCAGTCAATGGAATTTTACCCAGGGGGACCATCTGAGCTGGAGAAGCACTGGATCAATCAAAGTAGACATCTTTATCTGATAAATTTGCATGGGTTATAAAATAAATATAGTAATATATTACCAAAAATTCTTAGTTGTTTGTCATATTTTCCTATTAATAGAATGCCTTCAATGTGAAGGGCTTTGTGAAAAAGGGCTTTGAATCAAAGGCGTATACTAAAAATAGCGTTTGCAAGAAAATTTATATAAAAGGATGCTATTGTATATAAGTTTAGGTTAGAATTAGATTGATATCTTGGTATTTTTAAAGAATCTATAATGGAAATAAAAAAAGTTAATTTTTTCATTTTTAAGTTTTACTTAAATTTAGAACATGGCTAACTGTTTACTGCAAAAGCACCCACTAGTGCTTCACCAAAATGAGCTTCTTGAAGAAGCACTTTCATCCAAAACAACTTTCAAAGTGTCACTAAATAGGGGTGTAATTCGGTCGGTTTAGTGGCCAAACTAAAGCCAAACCGGGATTTACTAAACCAAACCAAACCGATAAAGTTAATTGGTTTTTATTTGGTTTGTTTGATAAAATTAATATTATTTTATATAATAAATCCGCATATATACAGATATACATATACAAATACATATAGAGGTATATAGGTCAAGTTTGATTTGGTTTAAGGATATTTACTTTAGTTCGGTTTGATTCAGTTTAATTGAAGCCTTAATTAAAAACCAAACCGAAATGAAAAAAAAAAAATAAAAAGAACCAAACCGACTTTTTTTGGTTTGGTTTGTTCGGATTTCGGTTTAGATCGAACCAATTGACAACCCTATTACCAAACACCCAAGCATTGGGTTGGAAGGCCTTTTAGGTCTAGAAAGAGCTTCCCGGCCCTAAAGAAGCTACGCCCAAATGGGGCCCAATTTTTTGGTTGGTTTGATAAAATTAATATTATTTTATATAATAAATACAAATACACACACACACACACATATATATATA
>JAUPMG010000010.1:5156144-5169393 GCA_031762675.1 Pachysandra terminalis
AGAGAGAGAGAGAGAGAGTAGAACAAATTAATAGTCACAGTTTAAACTGTTACTACAGGAAAATAAAGGTAAATGATGGAAGAAATAAGACAAGAAATCAATTACCGCAATATCTATTGCTAATGACCCACCTTTCCAGTTATTAAAAACATGTAGAGTTAGTCATATTGATTTAAATAAACTAAACATGCTTAGTCATTTCATCCCTGCAGGAAAATGAAGGCAAATGATGGAAAAAATAAGACAAGAAATCAATTACCACATTATCTATTGCTAAAGACCCTCTTTTCCAGTTATTAAAAACATTTAGAGATAGTCATATTGATTTAAATGAAATAAACATGCTTAGTCATTTCATCCCTTGATTGGATTTCAGATTTAATAGTCACTTTCATCCATATGCAGTTGTGCAAGTGCCAGTTCAATCAATACATGCTTCTTTCCTTGATGTACTTTAAGATTTAATGTTCTTAATTACTCATAGTATGTTACAATTCTTTTCCAAATGAGTTATTGATCATTTAGGGCACTCCACTCAACAATAACAATAAGTGAGAGCGAGATAGAGAGAGAGGGAGAGAGAGAGAGAGAGAGGGGGGGGGGAGCAGAGGAAACATATAACGCAAGACTTCAAATATAACAAAATGTCAAATTTAAGAAAGCACTGTGAATCCCTACTAACCGTTAATTTTATAAAGATTCAAATAAGAGGCAAAAAAAAGTACAGACCCCTAGTTTAGAACTCGACATTCCAATGATGTTTGTTGCTCATTAATAGAATTTCTCTTGAAAAGGAGATCTGGTGCATACTAACAAGCACAATCAGTGACAGAAAAGGATTCCCCAAGGAAAAAATAACATCCCACATCAATAATATATGAAAGAACATCCACAGTGCAAAGGTACTTCATACTTCATAGGGCTAATATCTCAGCTGAATGCCTGAAAATCAAAATGTAAAACATCACTACTTGAAAATCACCCACGAGGCACCAACCTTGAGTTTAGTCTCATGAACAGTAAGGTAATTGGAAGGTGGCTCTATGGATATGATGTCCTCCTCTTTCTTTGCTAGTTCCTTTTTGTTTAGTGGCCTCTTGCGAACCTGCAGTCAAGCCATAATTTTTAGTTTATCAAACACATATCCCTTTAGTAGGTCAGATACCTAGTGCCATGGTGTAAAGGATTGGCCAATCCCCAGTTGGATCGTCCAATACAACTCGGGATCAGCTCGGTCCGAGACATGATACATTTGTCAATCAATCTTGGGGAAACTCGTTCGGATCGTCCGATTCAACTCAGGATCGTCTAATCCAACTCGGCCGAGTCAAAACAAATCGGTTGAGACAAGTAATTTATCATTATTTTTTGTTCTTTTGACTCATTGTTTGGCTCGGTCAATCCTGATACGGATCGCCGATCCAACTCGGGATCGGATCGCCAGGAAGGATCCCGATCCGATCCCTAAGTTCAAACACTATGCCTAGTGTAGAAGCATTTGTTTAAAATCTATAAGGCATGGAAACCATGACTGATGTTGTAAGCCTCCCAAATAATATAGAGTATCAAACTGCATATGTAGAACCACTGATTACCCAGCAGTGAAAGGACTAGGCAACAATATTTATAGAGTAAGAAAGCCACATACTACGACTTTGATCTTAGCAACAGAATTGGCCTTCTCTTTATCAGCAGCGAAACTTTTCAGAAGGTTATTCTCTGGCACCCCTCGAGCTTTGCTTGTCTGCTTGCTGGCAGAAAGATATGGCTCAGAGTCATCAAAGCTTCTGCTCCGAACAGAATGGCAAACGGATGATCCATCATACACACCAGGGATGGGCATCTACCCACGAGATACACAAAAGCATCAGAAAAGAATGCATGCTAAAGTTGATCATCCCAATTTTGCATAGAAAATTTCAATATCAAACGAATAAGAAGAACAGAACATATGAATGAGGTATTTATTTAGACTAGATTCTTGTAACGATTTGTGATTAGATGACAAGCATTTTAGAGATTAAACCTGAGGGGACCCAATCCTTCATACCAAGTTGCATTAACATGATTAAGCCTATCAAAACACAAAGAAACAATGTATGTTGTAAACTGTTAGAGATAGTGGGTGGCTCATATTCACTAGTCTCTAGATCCAAGGGGGAGGGACCTGAGGGGCCCCATGGGATTGAGCAGAGCCCCCCGTGGCACGATAAGGGTATATTGGGGATTTTCCCTTTATATCGGGTAGGAATATAAATTGTAACCCTAATTCGTTTTTGACATAGTGGAAACTACTTCTCCCCAGTGGACGTAGGCTTTGCCGAACAACGTATATCTGTAATCTGCGTCCATTGTTTTGATCTTCGTTTTACTGTGTTTATGATTACTGCTTGATCCCAATCAACACAAACAAGAACTATCGACATATGGGTAACATATTTAAATCTCTCATTAACTAATCAATGCATTGGCATCTCACAAAATAACCCAATTTTACCCCCCCACCCAAAAAAAAAAAAGGAAAAAATAAAGAAAGACAATAAACCTATTAAATTTGTGACCACAACATTCAGTGAACAGAAGCCAGATAAGTGATAACCCAATAGGCAAAATCAGGTGTTAGAGTGTTTCAAATAGCAATTGAAAATGGAGATCAAGACACAAACACATAACCTCAAAATCAATAACCAAATCCACAATGCAAAATTATAAATCGTATTTCCAACATTGAGGTTCCCAAATTCAAATCGAAAGCGAAAGACTCACCTCAGGAAGTAGCTCAGTATCGAAGGAATGCAGATCTAAGATCCCAGGGCTAAGCTCACTAGGTGACACTTGCTCCTCATTATTCTTCCTCTGGCTCGATGACCTCCAACACACTGGAGGTGTTGAAGGCTCCGAGAACAACTCACTTCCTCCATTAACGCTCCGGTGAGAATTCCTATACATTCTCGACCCCTGAACTCCTCCACCACCAGCACCGCCATAGTAACCATAGTCCTGCTATCGATTCAAGTAAAAAAAAAAAAAAAACAAAAATATCAAACGATCAGAATCTGAAATCGCAACAAAAAGATCGATTCACCGATCTACAGAAAGAACAGAAAAATAGATCGTGAACCTGTGAAGCAGTAACAACAGTGCTCGAAGACTGCAGATGCTGAAGACCAGCTGACTGAAGCCACCTGCCATTAGAAGAGTTCTCCAAGAAATTATCTGAATACTGTCGCTGGTGGTGTACGGTCGTCGAACCAGATCTCTGCATCTGTCTCCCGACTACGTTCATCTCTTCCTTTTCTACTCTTGGATCCAATTAGGGTTTCGATCGGACCTTCTCAAATCTCAATCTGCGATTATTAAGCACACAGACAGAGAACTGTGCTGGTTGTACAGTAAACAAACAAGATATTCAAGACGAGAAACAAACAAAACAAATCACAAGATTTAGATTAGATTAGAGAAACACGAGAGATTCGAACTCTGTGGTGTTGTGAAGAGCTTTTTAGAGCTTTTCAAAGAAGCTCTAATGGAGGTTGTTTGGTTTTGAAGGTTTCATAATAACAGTAAAAAAAAAAAATCAAGATGAAAGCTAGTGAGAGAGTTTTAGAGAGAGAGAGAATATACCAAGAAATTTAATTTCGAAACTTTGAAACTTCAAAGGAAAGATCGGTGCAGTTCCCGAGGTTGTATGCAAAACTATACAATGTATTGTACGATTGGTTGCGTAGAATAGTGATACGTGTGAAGAACATTAACACATGTGGGAGACCATGGCCGGAGGGTAAACGACGAGACGTGGGTCCCACTGGTTTCAAACGGAGGATAGGCTCGTATCCGGCTCACATGGTGGTGGACCAGGGCTCCCCCCGCGCATGGCGCTCGTTCAAAATTTCGTGCTTGAGAGGGTAGACCTGATATTTGCCACGTGTCATGGCCTGGACCAATGGAATAATGACAAAGAACATATCCTGATTCATGATGTTGAACATCAATTTGGTTTGCTCTTTGGTGGGTCCTACAAATTGGATTGGATGACTGCATCATGACCATTCGATCAAAATACTTTAATGGACGATAATCCTAGTGAATAATGCAGGTCAAGAGGAGATCGGACGGTCCAGATAAGTTGAAATGATTCAGGTGTGGTTGTTTATTAAGGTCAGAGGAGAGCGGGAAAAAGAGTTTGAATTTTGCGTAGTTGGAAAAACTTTGCTTAGTTAATTGGAAAAGTAAGCAATAGGGAAATTCAAAACAATGATATTATTATGTACTATAAAACAAGCATAAAGCAAGATAGTGGGGGACACGAAAACAATCGACAACAACGTCGCTCGACGGACTTTCTAAAGTGTTTTTTAGTATTAGGGAAATGCACACTTTGGCCGGGGGTTTCACCATAATTGCTCCCGCCCCAAACGTGGATTAGTCCCACACTAAGTGGGTGTGGGGACACCACGTGGTTAAGACTAAAAAAAAAAAAAAAAAGAAATGCACACTTTAGTTATTGTGATTTTGTGTATTGACGAAGTCATATTATGGTTTTTATATAAATTTTTTAAGAGTTATTGTGTTTGAGTGATTTTTTGACTTCTCCTATTTTCCAAAATACCCTTCAAATATTTCTCTAGTATTGTGTTTTAGTCTTTAACTCGTTTTTGAGAGAAACCCTAAATAAACCCTTCTTCTTCTTCTTCTAATTCGCTCTTCTTCTTCTCGTTTTGGAGAGAAACCGCAAATTTGAACCCTTCTTCTTCTTCTTCTTCTTCTTCTTCTTTGTTCTTCTTCCCGTTTTGGAGAGAAATCTCACCCCCAATCTAAACCCTTCTTCTTCGTTCTTCTTCTCGTTTTGGAGAAAAACCCCAAATTTGAACTCGTCTTCTTCGTTCTTCTTCTCGACCTAGCTTCTTAAATGAACAAAAAGAATAAACCAATAACATAACAATTAAATCTTTTAATTTATTCGTTTCAAGAAGAGCCAATGATATCACCTAAAAGAACATAGTAACAGTAAATACCATAAAGGAATCTTTATCAAAACCAAAGAAAAATTGCAGCTGGGACTTACTTCAAAGAATAAACCAAAGAAATTTCACAGGTATAGCCACCGGTAGGCTAACCGGCACGCCGGTGGGCTAGGCAGGGGTTGAATTCCAAGTTCACAGACATCTTGGTAAAAAAATACAAAGTTGTTGTAATCTACAACAAGTTGGCATTTGTTTTAACAATTCTTGTACAAATCTTATTACATCTTGGTAAAAAACATACTAAGTTGTTGTAAGTTACAACAAGTTGGTATTGTTTTTAACAATTCCTATATAAATTAATGTTTTAAGAAAGTTTTAAATATTATCACACAGTTGTGTAATGATGAACATGTTAAAAAGGATATAAAATATCTTCCTAATCTGTTCGAATAGTATGTTAAAAGTACAAATTTAATAAAATCATTGTTAACTGCTCAAATTAATCTTCTAAAATATTTACACATCCATGTACATATAAAATAACGTCAATCTTTCAAACTTAAAACCTGGGTCGAAAAGAAGAAACTGGGTCGAACAGAAGAACGAAGAAAACGGGTTTAGATTTGGGGTTTCTCTCCAAAACGAGAAGAACAACGAAGAATAATAAGGGTTTAGATTTGGGGCTTCTCTCCAAAACAAGAAGAACAACGAAGAAGAAGACGGGTTCAGATTTGGGGTTTCTCTCCAAAACGAGAAGAAGAACGAAGAAGAAGAATAAGGGTTTAGATTTGGGGTGGGGTTTCTCTAAAAAACGAAAAGAAGAACGAAGAAGAAGAATAAGAGTTTATTTGAGGTTTCTCTCAAAAACGAGTCAATGACTAAAACACAATATTAGAGACATATTTGAAGGGTATTTTGGGCAATAAGAGAAGTTAGTTTTAAAAAATCACTCAAACACAATAACTCTTAAAGAGTATGTGCAAACCATAATATGACTAGGTCAAGCCACCAAATCACAATAACCAAAGTGTGAATTTTCCTAATACTAAAAAAACCCTTTCTAAATTGTGGTTCAATTTGTTGGTGGTTCGAATGAACTTCTATGAAATCAAAATTGACGAGGGCGAGCAAGTTTTAAAGTCTCGGGATCATGGATCGGACCGGTTTCGGGTTCTCGGCCAATCCTGATCTGAACTAGTGATATTGGCCGATCCAGATCCGGTACAAAAATTGGATTGTCTATTTAAAAACAAAAAATTGGATCGGCCGGACTGACAATATCGGTCCATCTCGATACCTGTTGGACCATTCCATTTATAAATTTAAAAGAGAGACAGAGAGAGAGTGAGAACTTTGGATCGGTTGTACCGGTCATTGGATCAGTTGTACTGACCGATATGTACTAATATCGGTTGGACCGGTTCAATCCAATGCCTCTCGATACTTCTTCATGTGTACGTAGGGCTGTAAGTAGTACGGGTTGGTCCTCGTATCAATCAATTCCAACTCAGCCCAAACTAAAATCGGTTAGCCTAACCTAACCTGGCCCAAACTGAAGATAATCTTATTGAACGCGAATTCAATTTGCTGAGTTCGGGATGGATTTGGGTCCCCCAAACTAAATGAATTAGGCTGAAAGAAAATTAAAACAAAGTGATTGGAAGGAAACTGCAAATTTGATAAACTCAACAGCGTTTTGCACAAGGTGTGTTGAATTAATGCCCTTTAATGTTTCGGTGAGCCCTTTATGACAAATGGTTCCTTAGGACTGAAATTTGGTTGTGACTTGAGGTTGTTGAGAGTACATCTGAGCAAGTGTGATTCTTCAAATAAGCTTCCACATAAGTTTCCACATATGAGTGAAATTTCTCTTGGAGTATTTTATTAAGTTATCTTATTTTAATAGATAATATTATTATAAATATTGATTATTGATGCATGTTGAGCTTATCTGTTTGTGTCTTGATCCCTATTTTCAGCTACTTGTTGGACTTTAGCGTTGGATCGACCCGATTGATTATCTTAGTTGGATCGACCCAGTTGACCAACTCGATTGAGTCGACCCGGTCCCCACATTAAAGGTGATGTTCATTATTGACGAGAAACCAAATTTGACTTGGAATCTTTTCTATTGCATAGAAAAGACAGTCCTTGTTTCAGTAGATTATTCTATTAATAAAAGAGTCGTCCTCACTTTAAATTTTATCCCTACCATCTTTTGAGATTTAGGCCTGTTATTAGTGTTCCAAATCAGCATTTGATCGTGTTAAGTGTGGATCATTAATGTGGTTCTAGTAATCACATATTTTAACATAAAACGTTATTTTATTTGGTAGAGATTTTTTGTTGTAGATTTGGGTTCATGTACTTCGAGGTATGTGATCCGATACATCTATAACTTTCACTATTTGAAACACTGTAACACCTGATTTTCCCTATTAGGTTATCTCATAACAAGTGGCTTCGGTTCACCGAGTGTTGAGGTCTCAAATTTAACAAGTTTATTGTCTTTTTTTCTTTATTTAACCCACATAGATTAGCTCAACTGACATACTCTCCAACTCAAGAACTGGAGGTCCCAGATTTGAGTCCTGAAGCTTACCTTATATATGGTCCTTATGGGTGTGATCATGTATATGGGGTTTATCTTGTGCCCACTAAGTAGGGTCGAGGGTTCCACATAAAAGAAAATAAAATTATTATAATATGTTTACACATGGTATACGTAGTTTTTTATTTTGTAAATCACAACGTGACCATATTTGTTTAGGAAGGACAATTAAGGTGGACATTGGTGATGTGGAGTTTGTAATGGACAGTATATTAAAAATATCTTGGACAGATAATAAAAATTAACCAATACAACTATCATTCCAGAGAAATAAGTACAGAGAGCCTGTCTTAAGATAGCTTAAACCGCCGTGCAGTCATTCTATCCAGAGCCTTCCTTCTCAAATATAACATGTGAATAAGACAAAGAGAAGAGACAAGAGGAAGGGATATTGAAATAGCTGATAAGTCAGTTATAATGCATATCTCAAAGTAAAAAAGCCTCAGATTTTGAGTGATTTGAAGTCTATAACATGTATTGAGAAATACACACACACACACACACACACACACACACACACACACACATATATATATATATATATGACTGAATTTCTTCTTTCTCTTTCAATGTCTTTACTCACTGTCGTCTTTTTCCTCTTAAATTTTCAGATTTTCAGAGATTCTCTAGATTGCCTTTAATAAATGATACGTTCTGCCATTTATAGGGAATTTATCCTCTCAAATTAGGACAAGTGTCATTTAGTCAAATGTCCAAACATGAGCTTTTAAATATCCTCATACATTTAAACATATCCCAAATGCCACGTGTATTTCAACACGCCTAAGTTATTTCCAGAAAGTAGGATGAGTCATCTCGAATATGTAAATTTGCTCTGTGATAAGTTACTTTAGATCTAAAATAACACGAATAGAATGACACGTATTACATACATAAAAAATTAGAAACAATGTTTTCATTATTGTCATCATTTCAGATAAGACAAAACCTCATTTAGATAAGTTATACAACAGATATTATAAGTAATTGATGTTTTATCACGTGTTGTTCATTCTGAGGAATCTATCTCAATCAATTTTAAAGTAAAAGAGTTACTTAAATGCCATAAATACTTTTCTGGACTTTGTATATCTCGAGGGAACTCCCTTTGGCAACTATTTTCCTTCAAAGGATGCCAAAAAATAACTCAGTATATTTACAAGGTGACCAATGTATACTCGAGTTACTTATATAGAGAACTCAAAGTTGAGTTTCTAAACAGAGAACTCGTTTTAATGACCAATAGTCTATGTAAAGAAGAAATTATCTTGGAAATCCTTAAAGGTTTATAGTTCTAGTAACCAATCTAAGTGCACTCAATTTTAATGAAATCAGAAGTAAATATGTTCCCTTGCAAACTCCTTGAAAGTAAAGTGGGAGAAAGTCTCTCAAAGTATGTAGGAAACCATACCCATGAACTATTTATGGAGATAGTGTGAATTTGACTTTTGAAGCTCTTTCCACTTGGAATTTGCTTTAGAAATCAAAGTATTTTATCCAAAATATTATTCGAAGTCAATTCCTAAGGGTGAATAAGAGTGACTTTGAACTTTACTTTGTAGTTTGAATGCATTTAAGAGTGCATTCAATGGTGGTAACCCATATCTTTGTCCTTCGAAGGGGACAAAATCCTTAGTCTTTTTTAGGGTGACTAACCTTTAACGATTTGACTATCTCGAGGTGGTTAGCTTTCGAGTTCACTCTAGTATGAGGATTACCTCCTTCGAGTTCACCATCTGGAGGTGGTTAATCTTCGAGTTCACCATCAGTAGGAGGAAGTATACCTCTTTCGCAGTTCTCTCAAGACAAAATATAATACATGGTCCTTCGAAAGTCGATGGATATGATCCGATGACAACTTCTGAGTTAAAAGGCCTAAAAAGTGCCATTGAAAATATCTCTTCAAGGGAATTTACCTTTGAAACATGAAATAAGGAAATAAAATTACTTTAAGTCTCTTCTTGGAAATAAATAGATGTGACTTCGAGGTTTTATTTGAAGTTTCATTTGTTTGAGGAGTCCATTAGGGATAGTATACTCCTGTATCTATCCTTCGAGAGGAATAATGTCCTTTTAGAAGGAATGGAGAAATCCATAATCCTTGGATTATTTCGAGGGCAATTATCCCTGTCTTATAAGGAATGTTAATCCTTATTCCTTCGATCACTTTGAGGGCAGTTAGCCTGTGTCGGTTAAGTTTTGGACACGTGGCGTTGCCACATAAGTTGATTTTCAATATGTTTGCTTCTTATAGAAGCTTTCCTTTTTGGTGATAAAGACGGTTAAATATCTCTGAGCCGTTTCAAATATCACTTTTTACCAAACGATCTAATCAACGTACAACTGTTGTTGATAACTGACATGTGAAATGCAGCTGTGTAGCAGGTAATTGCTTTATTGGATGATTCAGTGTATATAACTTAGAGCTGACAATTTCCAACCCGACCCGACCGAACTCGAATAAATGGGTTAGGGTTGACCCGTTTATTAAATGGGTTGTGTTCGGGTCTAAGTTTCGTCGACCCGTTAGTAAACGGGTCGAACCCAACCAACCCGTTTAGTATTTTTTTTTTACAATATTTATTAAAAATATAATGTTAAATAAGATGATTTGCGATTTTATTAATTTAAAATTAAAATAATTAATTAATTAAAATTAAAATGGCTTGGCAAGTTCGACCCGTTTATGGTCGGGTTGAGGTTTTCTGACCCGTTGCTGACCAACCCGTTTAAGCATCAACCCAATTACAACCCGACCCATTGCCACCTCTAATGCAACTATACCCAATGAACGTGTACACGTGTGCTCAAGATAGCGCCACGAGTTTAGTGCGATTAATTAGACCGCTTGATCACTAACATCAACAAAACCAATCTAAGTAATCATGGGCCTCCGACTGGACTTTGAGCAAGAAACGTAGGCCCATGGCTTTATACTTGTCAAGTACAACATAACTCGGTCAAGATTATAGGACCGGGTTTGGGCAATGCAGATGGAAGCCTGGTTCGACCTTATAATAATATATTCACGTATATTTTTTACTTTTGAATGTGTGAATTTATATTTACATGATATGACTTGTTACTTTTTATTAAAACGATATACATAAGTTTATTTATGTAATATATAATAGATACTCGAAAATATTTTCTTCTATAAAAATACCTATTTCAAATTAGAAAAATTAAATATTTAAGGCCCAACCAGGCTTAGATCTACGATCAGGGTCAGGCTTATACCTTTGAGCCCAAAGGTTGAGCGGACCGAAAAGCCCGGCCCGTTGCCACCGCCATCCAAAGGAAGTTTGGAATCGAAAACGACTATGGAACTTTCTACACTCCATGCGAGCTTTACCGAACATTCCATTCGCTCTTTCTACAAGCTTCAAGCTTCTGGAAATCCCAAACCCAACCACTGGTCTTCGTCCTTCTTCTTCTTCTCTTCTCCATGATTCCAATTTCCAACAACAGAAGTACGTTCTATAAATCTCAAGCTAATTCGTCTGATTTCATCCTATTCGTTTCAGCTCAATTCACTCTTAACTCTTCAGCTAGACCAAACAACTAACACTTGAGACGGATAACGACGATGTCGTTGCACTGTACAACAACAGCGCCATTACCGGCGCCAAGATGAACCCATTCTCCATCAAGGTAGGTATGGCCCAAATGCTCAGAGGAGGAGCTATCTTCGAAGTCACCAACCCCCAACAAGCCAAGATCGCCGAAGAAGTCGGAGCTTGCGCGATATTTGTACTAGAATCCTCAAACCATGGCTAATCCATCTCTCATTAAAGAAATCAAGTGATCCGTTTCCATCCCTGTAATGTCGAAAGCCCGAGTTGGGCATTTCGTCGAGGCCCAGATCCTTGAATCGATCGGTGTTGATTACGTCGACGAGAGCGAGGCTCTTACGCCTGCAGACGAAGAACATCACATCAATAAGCATATTCCGAGTACCCTTTGTTTGCGGCTGCCGGAGACTGGGAGATGCGTTGAACAGAGTCCGAGAAGACGCGGCTTTGATTAGGACGGAGGGGGATTTGTCTGGTTCGGGGAACGTCGGTGAGACTGTTAGGAATGTGAGATCGGTGATGGGGAGTATAAGGGTCGTCACGAACATGGACGACGAGGAGGTTTTCTCGTTTGCGAAGAAGATTTCTGCTCCTTACGAGCTTGTGGCGCGCACCAAGCAGTTGGGTAGGCTTCCTGTTGTTCACTTTGCGGCTGGAGGGATTGTTACGCCTGCGGATGCTGCGTTGATGATGCAATTGGGTTGTGATGGGGTGTTCTTGGGGTCTGAAATTTTCGGTTGTTTTGATCCTTTGAAGCGTGCTCGGGCTGTTGTTAGAGCTGTTAGGAACTATAATGATCCTTGTGTGTTTGCGGAAATGAGTTGTGGGTTTGGGTTATCTGATTTGGCTGGTTTGAATCTTAGTGATGATTAGCTACTTTGGTTGTTATGTTGTTGGGTTTGATTTGTATTTGTTTCTCTCTTATAGGAAGGAATTATGAAGACCTGTTATGTTCTTCCTTTAACTATAATTTTGTTCTACTCACATTTATGGTTCTTTTTTTGGTTTGGTTGGTGTTGTATGCGAAGTTTATGCATTATTATCTATATACTATACTATAAAACCGACTGATTCAAATTTATTTTGGTTTTGTTTGGATTAGGTTTCTAGACACTTGATTAGCTTTATAAAATCGACCGAATTATTTACGGGTGCAACATGGATGGCCCAACCCGAAACTCGACCAACCTAAATCGACTTCAACTCAATTTGAATTGGGTTTCTTTTGATTAGGTTTATAAAACAAATTAGATCGGTTTGGTTTTGGATTGATGTTGGTGATCAGGCAGTCTAATTAATCCCACTAAACACGTGGCCCTATCTTAGAAGCACGTGTGTATGCTTACTGCGTATAGCCGCATAAACTGAATCATTCAATAAAGCTGTTAACTGCCACTCAACCGTCTCGCGTGCCAGCTCTCAACAGCAACTGCACATTGATTAGACCGTTTGGTAAAATGTGATATTTGAACCGGTTCAAAGATATTTGATTGTCCTTATCACCAAAAAGAAAAGCTTCCTGGAGAAGCAACTTTTTTTTTTGAATTACAGCTTGTGGAGGAACACCGCGTGTCACAAACATAACAAACACAAGCTAGCTTTCGTTTTTAATGTCCAAAAGGATAAGGATTTGTATTCCTATAACACACTGCCTTCTGAATGACCGAATGAACAAGGATTTTTACATTCTTTTTGAAGGACCTCATTCCTCTCGAATGACAGATACAGGGGTATGCTACTCGTAATAGACTTCTCAAACGTATGAAACTTCAATAAGACATCGAAGTCACATCTACTCATTCTCTATAAGTGACTTCGAGTGATTTTATTGCATTACCTTTACATTTCAAAAGTAATTCGCTTGAAAAAATATCTTCGAGGGAACTTTTATGCCTTCTAACTTAAAAGTCAATCTTGAATCATATCCATAAACTTCGAAGGACCATTTATCATATTTTGCCTTGAAAGGATCACGAAGTACGCATATTTCCTCCTACCAAAGCGAATTCGAAAGCAAACTTGAAGGCCAATCACCTCCAGATGGTGAATTTGAAGGCCAACCACCTCCTGATGATGAATTTGAATGCCAACCACCTCTA
>JAUPMG010000010.1:5177892-5201493 GCA_031762675.1 Pachysandra terminalis
GGGAAGAACAAATTTCTGGTGCAGTTGCAGAGTCAAATGAAACTGCAATAGCTGGTGTTAAGGAAGAGCTTGTTTCAGAAGAAAGAACCTTACCAAGAACTAAAACTGATTCTCATACAGATGACGGGAAAACTGCTAAGGTTCCCATCAATTGTGTTGAAGACAAAGAGAAACTGAAATCTGCTAAAGATTTGGAAGGATTGGGTGCTAGGCATCCAAAGAAATCAGGGCTTGAGAGTTCTGTTAAATCTTCTTTGATGTTGCCAGACAAGTATGGGAATAACGCACAGAAGAAGCGAAAAGATGATTCTGATGTGGAGGCTTCAGAAGCAACTGCCAGTTCCTCAAGAGATAAAACAAAATCTAAATTTGTCAAAGATTCTCTTGGACAGGATGAGGGTCCTTCCAAGAAGGTGAAGCCTAATGAGAAGGCACGCAAGCTTTCCAATGGAACGTTGCCTACAGCTGCTTCGCATATTGTAGAGGACATCAAATCTGATGGCCAAGTAGTAGAAGTAACCAGAAGACCAGATGCTGTAAGTTAGATCATATTTACTTCCAGAAAGTTGGGTTTATTTTCAGTATCAAATTATATAGTACTTTTGATGTTTTGTATAGTAGGTCCGAGATTTATTTTAAATAGCTGCTTGATAATTGACAGGTACGACTGCAAATATCTAAATTTGGATCAATATTGTCTTAGACATGATTTATTGTAGCTTTTTCATGTTCATTTAGTTCTTATGCCTTTCTAGGGAACGCCTTTATTGCACCCTTTGTCATATTCTTGTTCTGCCTTTGTTATTTCCCATCTTTCTAAGGGTGACTTTCAATACTCTCTATTCATCGAGATTCGAGTATATATATGTATATATCTTTAATCATGTAGTGATGGATAGACAAATGAGGCTTACATTCTTCTTTGTTATGTAAGATATGCTAGTTGTAATAAAACATCCAATCAGCCAGATGGTATACTGAAAGGTTTTTCCTTAAACTATGATCCAGACAAAGGCTTCCACTATGGGGCATGATTCCCCCAGATATCTGCCTTATATCTGCATAGTTCCCCTTCTCCTAGAAATTTGTGTTATAAGGTCTGCCTATTGTGTCTAGTTTTCACTCTTTTATTATCCCCTCCATCTGTCTCCAAGGTGACCTCCTTGAACAAGATAGAAGATGCATGGCTCAATCTCCCAACTTGGTAAACTTTCCCTGAAAAGTGGCACCACATAATTTTATCATTCTTTTTTCCTAGCATACCTTTTTATAGATACCAGCTTATCAAAACATAATAGTGTAAAATTTGAATCCAATGATAAAATCATAAGAGGTTGGATGCGGTTCAAATTTGTTTTCAAATCACGATTTATAGGATCCAAGAAGTTTTTCCAAACAATAATTGTAAAAATACAGTAAATATTTGAAGATAGAAATTATGAGATAATCAATTTTCCGTCTAAATTCATGTAGATGTGATATACTATGAAGCACACCATGAGCATTTTTTCATTCTATGCATGCTTCCATTTTGTTTTATGCAAAACAATAAAAACGTTTCATTGAGCAAAAGTTCATAGTTTTATAATGGGAGAGCCATAAGCCGTAGTGAACGGAAGATCAAAACTAAAGTGAAGGTGGAGTTTGCGATGGAGTGGAAGGGCTTTGGCTCGAGATGGTGGAGGTGGATTGATGGCTGTTTTAGAAATGCCTTCTCAGTGATCATCAACAAGAGTGCATGCGTTTTTTCCCGTCATCTAGAGGTTTGCGTCAAGGGGACCCATTATCACCTTTATTCTTTACCATGGTAAGCGACGTTCTTAGCACGTTTATTAGCAGGACAGTGGAGTTGGGAGTAGTGAATGGGTTCAGGGTGGGTTCGGATAGGGTGTCTGTTTCACACCTCTAGTATGTAGATGATATCATTCTTTCCTTCTATTCATTTAGGGAACAGACTTTTAGGATTAGATGCATTCTATGTTGTTTTGAGATGGTGTCCAGGCTTAAAGTGGATTTAGATGAAAGTACCATGTCTGGATTCAGGGTTAGTGAGGATGAGATTCAAAGTATCATTTGTGTTCTGATGTGTTTTATTTGTGAAGTGGCCTTTGAGGTACTTGGGAGGAAACCTTAATACCCTTGAATTCTGGAGTTTGGTGGTAGAAAAGGTGGAAAGAGGATTTGCATCCTGGAAGAGGAACTATGTATCTTTTGGTGTAGTTCCAGGTTTCGTTGTCTAACATCCCGATATACTTTAATCCTTGCTCACATGTTCGAGGAAGGTTACCAATATTATCGAGAAACTTCAGAGAGATTTTTTGTGGGAGGGAAATGGCCCTAAAAAGGACCACTAGGTGAAATGGGAATGGGTGATTAGGACTAAAAGGAATTGGGGAATTAACATTGACAATATGGCTACTAGGAATCATGCATTGTTGTGTAAGTGACTATTGCGTTTTTGTTCAGATAAAGATAGCTTGTGGCGCAAGTTGTTATGAGTATGGGATTTATGGGAATGGGTGGGATATTAACCCGAGATCGACAGAGTGTGGGTTGTGTCTGTGGAAAGAGATTTCCCATCTTGCATACATTTTTGGTCTGACCTTTGGTGGGGATGTACATTTATCTGGCCGCTTCCCATGTCTGTTCAGATTGGCCAGGATTACGGAGGCAAGATTTACTGAGATTTTACCGTGGTCTTCATCTGGTCTTGTATGGTCTTTACCTTTTAGATGTGATCTTAGACCAGTGGATGTGGATCCGTGGTTCCTAATGGAATAGGTAAAAAAGCAACTTTGCTTCACTATCGTTGCTACTTCAAGATGTTTTTATTGATTTCTTGTCACCAGATAGCCGATGTGGTCTTTGGATCTTGGATGTGTATTCTCTATTCAGTCCTTTTTTAGCACCTTTGGGTCGACAATTTTTTATCACCTCCAAACTTCTATTCATTGTATCTTTGTCAGGGAGATGTTGACATTTTTTCTTAAAATGGCAGTTGTGGATTGGGTGGTACTGAAGGATGGACTTCAGATTGTCTTTGGGGCAGTGGAGGTTTCCTTTTATGTGGAAAAGTGGCAGAATTCTGTAACAAGTGACTTTTTATGCCGCTACTTGGTCATTATGGATGGAAGGGAATCGCAGAATATTTCAGGAGAAGATAGGGACACGGTCGACGCTAGATTCCATCATGGCTCTAGCAGCTTCGTGGGTGTGCGTCCACTCCGAGTTAAGGGGCTTCTCGGCATCACAGGTGGTTAGGGATTGGGGGATGATTATACTTCTACATGTTCGGGAGGTGCGTCGGATGGAAGCCACCTCCTTTGTGCTATGTGAATCTCAATTTCGACGGTTGCTCTTTGGGCAAACCTAGGTCCGTCCAGGATGGGAGGTGTATTCAGAGATGCCATGTCGATGACAGTATATTACACAAATTTTCAGTTCCCAGTGGAGAGGATAATGCTAGCCGGGCAGAAATTCATTTGCTGGTGATGCGCTTACGGTAGGCGAGGATGCTAGGATTTCTCAACATGGAGATGGAAGCAAGGTTTTAAATTTCGATACGTTAGACATTTCACCAGATTTTTTCTGGTGAAAGTTTGCAAAATTTCGTTGACTTGGCAGAATATTTCTCTAGGTTGGAGAAGTTTGGGGAAATGTTTCACTATATTTCGTCAAAATTTCTCCATCTTTTACCAAAATTTTGACAAAATGGGGGATTCAACGAATTCCCCCTACATTTCATTTCGCTAGGGGCCATTTTAGCGAAATTTAAAACCATGGATGGAAGGGGATTCAGTGGTGGTTATGTCATGGATGAGGACACGTCGAGCTTGTGCGTGGAGGTTATCACATCTAGTCAGGGCTGTAGTTTTCTTGGCAGATGGTATGAACATCTCGTTCTCCCACAATCCAAGAGCTGCTAATGATTTGACTGATTGATTATTGAGGGATGGAGTGCATAGAGTCTATATTCAGGATGTTGCCTACCGATGATATGATGGATCAGTAGATACGCTTTGTATTTTTTTTTTCTTGTTTTTATGTAGCTTCTGTACTTTCTTTTTTCTGGTGCTTTGTATTGGTCAGCTAGGTCTTTCCCTAGCCTTGTATATTCTTTTCCTATTTATATTATATTTTGTTATTCATAAAAAAAATTAAAGTGAATCCAATTCATACTCCAAAAGCCGAAATAATAAGTTCGTTCCATCATTCTCTGCACTATGTGTCATCATCATGTTCTTTTTCCTTGTCATCATTAACAACACAAAAGCAATACAACCGGTTGAATGTCCTATTTCTTGTTGCACATCCTATTTGTTCAACTATCCCCATAATAATTCTCATGTTGTAATATTCTTGAATCATACAATTTGGCCATTCTTTACCCTTGTAAATCAGCCAAGAAATTCACAAATTTTAAAGGTGCTTAATCCTAGCCCAACTTAAGATCAAGGTTTAACCTCATGCTTGATTTGATGTGGGATGGGTTAGTTTGGATTAGGTTGGGATAATCAAGTTGTTTTGTATTATTTGTAGTGAACTATGCATTATCTATTGTAAACTTAGGAAAATAAGGAGAGCAGCAAATTTATATAATAATTATTTTCTCCATAAAGTAAATTACTCTTTAACAGATCTACTTATGAATCTTTGTTCAGCAGTCATATAGGAAAATAAGATCATAATTCATGGTATTCGCCCTTCACAGAGGCAGATTATGTACTTGCTTGCATACATGTATGTATGCAACCCAGGCTTTGTTGAGTTTGGTTTGCTCGAGGCCTCAAACCTTAGCCTAATCCAACTTCAAACTTTGTTTGGTTGGACTCAACTCATTTACAATCCTAAATCAAAAGCTTAATTCTAAGCCCATACTTTTGTTGGGTTCTGTTGAGGTTTGATTAAGTTCAACCTGCCTGAATTGCACCTCTAACTAATGCCCTTAGGTTGAGTCAACCCAACCAGTTTGAGTAGTAGTTGGGTTTAGTTAGTGGGTTTATAATGTAAACCCGTTGATCCAAGCCAACCTCTATTTTGATGGGCTTGGATTGGCTATCCTAAACTCTTTGATTTACCATGATCAACTTGGCCGGACCTAACTTGACCCTTTGCAAGCTCTAATTTTTGGTCCAACCTATGATTTGACCTAAACTGACTCGGTTAAGTATTGAGAGAAAATCAAGATATTTTTAGTCTGGGGCTCGAGTTTAAGGCCAAAACTCCCAATCTTCTTGAAAGAATAGTGTAAGGTCTACAAAAATGAGCAAAGCTGTTAGAAAATAGTATTCCGTGTTATCGAGCAAATATCAAAAATAGTATTCCGTGTCTTTTAGATGCACAAAGAAACGTAACAAAAAATAGTTATTTTTTAAACGTCTAAATTTTTTTTAAAGATTAGTTGATCCCTTACATGAGGCATACAATTTGATCCCAGATTCTACCACTTGCCTTACAAAGCATGATTCATCCACTTTGTTCTTGTAATGTAATTACTGTAAACTTCTTTGGTTTACAACCTGGCTTCATTTAACTAGGTGATACTTCTTTATGTCTCTTCCTCACAAGGAATCTCTATTCATTTGCTAAATACATTTAGCGATTGCGGTCATAGTTTAAAGTATCATCCGATATGGATATGGATTGGCTGATCCGTATGGTTTTTTGTACATAGGGATGGCAGAATAGGATTCTTGATCCAGACCCCTACTAGTTGGATTAAGGAATTTTCTTTATTCTTTTGGTGATGATGAAGATGCAAGAAATATAATTCAGAAAATTCAAGCATTGAAAGAACGGAAATTCAAATGGATCCTCCTCAACTTTGTCTTGAAACCTAACTTCTTCACTATATTGTCGTTTGTTTCTTTCCTTTTTTTTTTCATTTTATACTTTCTACCCTATTATAGGCCTTTAACAACTGCCTAGTTGCCTAGGCACCTGCTTTGACCTTTCTCTTTTCATTGGTCAATATATTTTATTTTATTACCAGTATATGGTTTTGCAATTGGTTAATATCCACTCCAATATAAATTCTTCTTCAGCATTTAATTCTCATGTTAACATACATGGATGTATAATGACTAATGACCATTTGATACATACCATGCTCTTGCTTGCACATTTTTTTTGCAAAAGGAGGATGTTACGGAATTTTAGTTTTAGGATGTGGATATTGCTACCTTTTGTCTCAGTATTCTTCATTATTACTGCTACTCTCTTTATCATTTCAATTGCAGACTAGCTTTTTGTATTTTTTTTAATAAAACCGATTTTTGATCTTATCCTTGTGATATGATGATATTTATAACAAATTCATGTTTGTTATTCAGATGACTGTGTACTGAAGACTACATTATCTATGTTCAGTTAGTGCCTGCACTATTAGGATTTTCTTATGCATGGTTTTGAGGCATATTTTGTTCCTTAACTTCTCTTAATTTGCGTGTTCACAGGATAGAAGCAAATGGTTCAAGGGACTTGTAAGTGTTTACTTATGTTCTTTTATTATTTTAAACTTGTTTTACCTTTGGCATTAGTAAGCTTGGCTTTTTTATGATGGTAGAGCAACTCGAAGAACAGCCAACTGACTGATCCTAACAGTGATTCACAACAAAGTCTTCGCACCTAAAACCAAAAAGTCCGACTTCTCCCTTTGCCTAGGCATCCACAGTGTCATTAGCAGATCTATGCACCCAATAAAGTGAAGTATTCATCAAGAGTGCAATAGCTCTGGCTAAACAAATGCTGTTCGGCTGTCTCCATGATCCAAGTTATCCAACATCATCTCCTCTAGCCTAGCTAATGATGGGCAAATAATCACATTCCTCATCAGATTTCTCAAGTCTCATAGCCCCTTCAAAGGCTATGAGTAGTCCTCACTAATAAGACCTGAGTACATGTGAATAATGGAGCCTCTATCATATCTGAAAACACCACCACTACCAAGCCTGCCTGGGTTAAATAAGAAGATCCCTTAAATCAGGTTGTCAGAACCCATAGGATGAGGAGGCCACACAGCATTAACCATTCGTATTGAGAAGCTAGAAAACACAACCAAACTCCAATCTCGGTAAAACTCCCAAAAATACATCCCTAAACTCCAATACTGAAACCCAATTGGCTGTCAAAAACATAATCCTGTCAATGATAGCTGAAAAAATGAGATCTTGCCAAAGATTCCCAAGTTCTGTTTCTCCCAAATACCCCACAATACTGCATGACAAAGGCACTGTAGAGACACATCCTTTTGTTTCCTAATCCTTGAAAGCACCACTAATATAATAACTTAAAAATATAAACAAGGGGTAAAATAGTAAAATTACTTATTATATACGAAAGTATAGAAGTAAATATTTACAAACACTATAAAGCATGTGTTTTACGAAGGCGTGAGATTTTTACTATTAAGTTTTACCTTTTTGTTCATATACATGCTTCATCATATTTCATAGTCAATTCATATTGTGAATTTTGAGGTGCCCAAGTTTACTTATTGTATGACGTGCAACCCTCATACATAAGGTGAGCCTCAAGGCATGAAGCGTGAGTGTTGTATGAGCCTCACATTTGAAAGCGGTACAAGCATTGTTGGATTTAAGCCTCTTAAACTTGAGATCAAGTTATTCTTGAGCCTCACCTTGAGGCAAGCATCGAGGCCCGAACCTCACATGCCTTTTAATTGATGCAGTCTTTCTCTCATTTTGGCACAAAAATTTACAGTTATATTAGTCCTACTTGATCAAGTATGCAGTAATTTAGTCATTTTGTTTACCACTTTTGTTGTTTACTGTGAATTATCTCTCATTTCTTATTATCAGCCGTGGGAGGAAAGATTGCAGACTGCTCATGAGCAAGGAACACTTGTCCTGCTTGAAAATTTGGATCCAGCTTACACTTCAGCAGAAGTAGAGGTGCTACTCGTATTCCAGAATTCATAGCATCAATTTTTTCGAGACTACTAAATTCCTTTTCAGCTTTTGCTCCTGTGACTACTAGCTACTTTGAATAATTTTAACATTATGTGCGGCTAATATGTATTTTGTAGTTTTCAGGGATCTATGTTGCTCTATATGTGATTTTACTTATCAGTATCTTGCTTTAGTAACAATGGAGCCCGGTGAGTTTTCTTCCGGAAAGTGCCCATTTACCAGGTTGGGTGGGGAACCTTTTGGCAATAGAAATGTCAGTTTATTAAACTCAAAACTAATGGGTTAGGTTGCCTGATCCCTCAATCCAATCCAATCCATTTTTTTTATATTTTACTTGGCCGCATTTGCACCCATTGTATTGAATGAACATATACAGTGTCCGATTGTTAGCTATGGTTTATGCTTGAGAGCTTTTTGGGGTTTCTAATAAATCATTATTGAATTGAATAAGCTTGCAAAAGTACTTACTATTGTTTGGTTGTCTTTTATTTTGATATATATGAAATTTATGCTCTTGTTAGTTTTATGCTTGAGAGCTTTTTGGGGTTTCTAATAAATCATTATTGAATTGAATCAGCTTGCAAAAAGGACTTTCTATTGTTTGGTTTTGTCTTTTATTTTGATTTATATGAAATTACTGGTACTGCTCTAGTTAGTTTTATTGCTTCAGTAATGATGGCTGCCACCTTGTATTTTTTTGTGCAAGCACACTCCCGAAGCTAGTTCTTTCATCTTTCTAATAAAAGATGTATTATATTTCAGGATATAGTTTGGCATGGTTTTAGGGAAAGTTGCACGGCGAGGATGATTCAGCGTACTGCAATTTCTAGCCCACATTCTGGTATGACAACAATCTGAGGGTGGTTACTTTAAATCATTCCATCATGTGATTTCATATGTATCTTCTTTTATTATTGTTATGATTATTTTAATTTTTTTGAGATTTCATGTGTATGCCTTGCTGTTTTGAAACAAATGAGACCGTTTATTGAGATTTTACTTTTACTTTTTTCAATCTCTTTGTCTCTCTCTCTCTCTAAAAAGATTCAAGGATACAATGTAGTGAATTCGCCCATTTATTCCATTTATAAACACTCAAGTATAACTTGGTGGAATATTTGTGTTATAGGTCAAGCTGTTGTTATCTTCAAGACGAAGGAAGCAGCTGAGATGGCAGTTAGAAAATTAGACGAGGGATGCTTAATGCTACAAAATGGGAGGTACATATACAATACAATCATCTATGTTATGCTCACTGTAATCCACAGATTAGGTGAATGCTTTTTTGCTTAAGATGAATTATATCATGCTTCTTGTTACGTAGTCTTGAGTAATAGGCCCTATTATCCCAATTTACCCTTGTTGATAACAGTAGACATTTGGACCCTTTCTTGATTGTGGACTGTCTCATTTAATATCACTATTGGTCTTGTGAATTTGTACATATACTGATTAGTTTGGTAGGGCAGCTTTCTCCTGTCCTGCTATCTGGGTTGAGTATTCTCACATGAAAAAACATATGATACTGGACCATACTAATTTTGGATGAGAAAATCCCTAAGAAAAGCTCACGGATGCCCTTCTTTTACATTCAGTTGTTATTATTATTGTTATTATTATTATTATTGATATAGTTATTTCCAGTGATATTAATAATGTTTGTTGTCCTATGCCATTCAATGGTTGTTGCAGACCTCTCATTGGCAGCATGGGAACTCCTCCTACATTACTTGGGAAACAGTCCACATTTGTTGGGCATCTTTCCATTGACAAAATTAAACTCCAAATGCAGCGAGATGAGGTTGTATGATTTGTGTTGCTGCCCCCTGTTATGCTCCCCCACCCTTCCCTCCCTCTCTCTCTCTCTCTATATATATATTGTGTATGTGTTTGCGTGTATTTGTGTCTTTCTTTTTCTATGCTTAGCTAGCTATTTCTGTTTTCCCAGAGGCGAGCAGTATCAACATCTCATTGTTCTCAGCCCAACACACTTGAATATGAGATGGCCATGGAATGGAACTTACTACGAACAAGATCGGACAGCTGGTGGAATAAATTGTATAAGGTGAATGACAACACCGATGTTCTGTACGGGACTCTTTGTGATTAATGTTGCTTGCCACTAGGTTGTTCCTTCTTTGTTAATATTGTTACTTTTATGTTTGTTATAGAAACATGGAGAGGAGTTGAGAAATCTTAAGGCCAATCTGAAGTCCAAATGAACACATCAGGCAGAATCCCCAATCGCTCAAGCTTCCTTCGGTAAGTCCACGCTATAATGTCTGCACACACACACACACAGAATAATCTTATTATAGTTTTTGTTGATTGTTGCGTGCAGTGCAGTTTATTCAATTTTGTGTACAGAATCAAGAGGAAAGTTATCTCCTTCATCCATTCAGTCCAAGTATACCCATTAATTGAAAAAGAAGGTATACAGGTTTTGTATCTGAAGGTGAAGATAATTGAAGCAGAAGAGTTGGTAATTTGCTTTCATTTTGATTTAGGGCAAAATCATGTGGTGGGTGCTCATGTTTCTGTCCTGCAAAGGCTGGCCATGAATTATTGTGGGTGCTTGTCAGTGCAAAAGATAAAGAGGATATACGGGTGCAAACCATGGACTGGGAAGAAGCCGAATTTTTTGGGTTAGATTTTGTATGCAGTTTTGAGGTTAGGTTGGCCACAGGTCAATTATGACAACTAACACTGCCAAGCTGGTTGGCCTGCTGCATATGTAAATTTGTTATTTCCTTATTTTTATTGATTAATGGCTAAATTTTGAAAAGTGGGGGGTGGGGGGGTTCCCCATTTAGACCTTTCCTATTATATAGGTTCTACCTACCCCATTCACTTTTTTTTACCAGCTCTCATTTTAAGGTTATGTTTAATTAAGTGCTTATTAGAGCTTATAACTTGTTAAAACACTTTTTTAAGCTATGAGTGTGACGATGGATGGGTAAGTTCTTAATAAGTGGTAAGAGGCAGATAATAGCCTATTTATAGAAGGAGAAAGTTATTCGTATTACTAAACATATTTTTTTAACACCAAACAACTTATTGATGCCGTGGATAAGTGTTCATTTATTCAACGAGTGATTAGGCCAAAATACGTGTTTTAAACGTTTGGTTGCAATTTTTAAATTACGTGATTTATAAATCTAGTTAAAATTTTCAATTACGTTAGTTTGTCTTATATTAGGAGTACGTGTCATATTTTGATTGGATGCATTTTATAAAAGAACATATTTGAATCCGACGTAGAGTCAACACAGTTTCTGTCTATCTCAGCATGTAAGATACCCTTAGATTTATAGGAAATGTACCAATCTAAGTTTCCGGTACAACAACAGCCAACAGGTGGTGAAGTAGAAGGATTGCCTGTGCAGACGATTCCGGGCCGTCGACAGAGAAGATGACAAATAGTTTCAAGGTTGTGAGCTCCTCCTGAACTCCAACTTGATACGGAGAGCTATTGTTCTAGTCTTGACGGAGATTTTCCAGTTAGGTTTGGGAAAATCAGATTGGTGAGCATTTCCTCTTCCTCTTCGATTCAAAACTCGATCATCTGATCTGAGAGCTACTAATGTTTAGCCGGAGACGAAGCTTCACCATCCTAATCTTCTCAAGCTTCCTTTTCTTGATCCAGCCCTATCGTTACCATGCAGCAGTAACGGACACAATCAGACAAGGGCAACAGCTCAAAGATTACGAATACCTGATTTCTGCCGGTGGAGTCTTCAAGTTAGGGTTTTACACCCTTGGCGCTTCCAAATCCCGTTACTTGGCGATATCGTATAACAATCATCCAGATGATAATATACTGTTTCTTGGCAACCGGAACACTCCCATCTCCGACTCCACCGGAGTCTTCATGCTTGACGCCGATGGAAAGTTAAAGATTACATACAGTCGTGGGAGTTCTATTATACTCAATTCCGATCAAATTGAGTATAAGAAGGGTAACTTAATCGCGACTCTTTTGGATTCTGGGAATTTCGTGCTAAGAGAAGCCAATTCCAAAAATGAAACTAGTGTGTTGTGGCAAAGCTTTGATTATCCTATTGACACGCTTCTTCCCGGGATGAAGCTCGGCGTGAAGTTGACAACAGGGCGGAACTGGTCTCTTACATCGTGGGCAAGCAACGACGTCCCTGCGCCGGGGCCGTTCACTCTAGGTCTAGATCCCATCAGTAGGAGACAATTGGTGATTTGGAGGCGAGGAGAAGTGTACTGGACTAGTGGGATTTGGCAAAACAATTCAGAAGGATTTGAGTTCTATCCTGGGTTGCATCTGAAAGATGGTTTCAATTTCAGCTACATTTCCAACAAGGATGAGATTTACTTCACTTACAGTACTTCTGGTAAGAATGTATCTTCTTTTCCAATGTTGATGCTGACGGAATGGGGCATAATCTATGAAGATAATGAACGAAAGGTGTGGCCGTTTGGCAGTTCGTGTAATGATACTGATCCTGGGTGTGTGGAGAACAAGAAGAAGGAAAAATCAGAGTGCAGGAGAAGTCGGAGAGATTTGTCCCGGGAGCTTCATGTGGGTTCTATGACTGGTGGTGACCCAATTCTAGACGATGATGATGCGACGCTAGCCATCAGTGATTGTTACTTCAGTTGTTCGAGCGATTGTTCTTGTTTTGCTTATGCTTCTGCTAATGGCAATGGAACTGGATGCCTTCTTTGGAGCAGAGAATCTTCTTTCATAGCGTCTGATGGCGGGGCAGATATTCATTTTCTTGTTCGAGAAGGCGGAAAAAGTAAGTACCTTACTAGTAGCTCTGATTTTTAATTCCATACCATAAGCTGTAGAGAAATTAGGCCAACTTAAAACTGGCCTATGGAATCAAAGTGGGATTAGAACTCAGAAGAGATTTTTCTCATAGCAGCAGCATATGGAAGGGAATTAGGTCAAGTTAAATTGATCAATTCTCAATTGGTTTTGTTGGTTGATACAGGAAAGAAGTGGTGGATATGGCTCATTGTAGCATCAATTGCTCTGGTTGTACTTCTCTTGGCTGCATTATGCTACTGGATGAGGAATTTTAGATTAAAAGGTAATCTCCGTCATGGTTTTTTATTTTATTCATTGAATTGGATGCTGATTTGGAAATTCAAATTCTAATTTAATGTGCAAGCTGGAATTGAGTATGATAAAAATTCTAGTGTTTGCATGAGTAATAGAATTTCCTATCTGTTGTGTTTTTATGATTTTTGATTCAAATTTGCTTAATTATCTCTTTTTATCATTTTTAGTTATCTTTTTTGTTACTGTTATTGATTAATGTGACAGTTTCTTTAGTCTTTAAGTCTATCACTCTTCAACATAATTTTTGGAGCTTCTTTATGGGACATCACACACACCCACACCCACACTCACACGTCAGGAAAAAAGAAGAAGAAAATTATAAGTGGGAGCATTTCAGTTTTTTTGTTTGTATTTTTTAGGCAAATATTGTAATTTGATCAGACTGGCTTGCATAGCCATAGGAATACATGTGCAAGTTTACCAAATAGCTTTGGCTGTTGAATGCTGGAGAGTGGATGTTATACACCCTTTTGCACCAACAATAATCCCAAGGGGCCAAATTCGGTTTTAAGAATGTTGATTTTGCTCATTCCTTTGCCATAATTAATCGATAAGTAGTTTTCTATTACTTCTATATCCATATTTACTACATATGTTGAATGTTCTGATAAGAGTGTAAATTTCCAAAAATATGGGTTGCAATATCTGTGTAATTTAAAATTTTCAAATGGGTTTGCCTTAAATGTCAACTTATGCTTCTTTCAATTCATTTATTTTATTGATTAATAGAAGGATGATGTGTGATCTCGTTAAGTTTAGATATATATCTTATGTGATCATCTATCAGTAGTAGCTTTTCAATTTTCACATACTGTTCCACTATAAATGCCTTAGCTAAACGTTAAAACTTTGAGTCTAGTCGATTTTGTTTTGGTTTGGATTAAAGGATCTTTCCTGCAACTTTGATATGTCTACTGCATCCTGTTGATCACTTTGGCCTAGTGCTTTGCTTATCAAATTGATTTATTCATTTGAAACATTAAGGATCTTCATTAGAACTGTTTTACTTAGCATTGGTTTACTATTTTGATTGATATAATTACATGATAGAAGTTATCAAATCCTCTGGTTTCACTTTTCTGATTGGAGTTCGAAGTGGGACCTTCGATTGACACGAGCTCATGTGCATGAATGCATTGAGTTTAGTGCTTGCATCTTTGTATTTACATCCAGACAAATTTATCATAATATTTTCTATAGATAAATTCGCTGCACATGCATCCAGATCTGAAGCTCGTGATAGGCTGCATCGATAGATATGTACATGAAAAATTAGACAAACCGAATGTTGATCTCCAAAAATACTGCATGATAAGAATATAAACTTTCTTTGAAATCATAATCATCATGATAAGAATATAAACATTCTTTGGAATTGATGGCCCCAAATTTCAATTCCACGTACTAATCATACCTTAGGTGCATTTTTTATAGTTTGTTTATTATTAAATCATTGCATGTACTCAATAATAAGAAGTTTGAACTGTTTGTCTATTTAAACAGGGGGGAATGAAACAGCTTTGGATCAATTCAACGATATAAATGTGCTTTCAAAGGATGAAGCGAAGGAACATAAGTTAAAAATATTCAGCTTTGATAGTATTGTAGCTACTACAAATAAGTTTTCAGATGAAAATAAACTTGGCGAAGGAGGTTTTGGACCTGTTTACAAGGTAACATTTAAGAATTCTTTCACGAAACTACTCTCAATTGATGCATAAGACTACAATAATTACTAAATGGCCATCATTTTAGGGAAAATTAATTAATGGACATGAAGTCGCTGTGAAGAGACTTTCGAAAAGCTCAGGCCAAGGATTAGTGGAGTTCAAGAATGAAATTACTCTCATTGCTAAATTGCAACACAAGAATCTTGTTAGACTTTTGGGCTATTGCATTCATGAAGAAGAGAAAATATTAATCTATGAATACATGGCCAACAAAAGCTTGGATTACTTTCTCTTTGGTTTGTAATCTTTGTCATGCTCAATTTCTTCTACTTATGCATTTGTTCATTTATTAGTTTCATAATACAACTCAACTGTATTTTATTATGAATTTTGCTTTTCGACAGATCCTATCAGAGCGCAACTATTAGATTGGAAAAAACGTCTGACCATCATCGAAGGGATTGCTCAAGGACTTCTTTATCTTCACAAATACTCTAGATTTAAAGTAATTCATAGAGATTTAAAAGCTAGTAATGTTTTGTTGGACAATGACATGAACCCTAAGATATCTGATTTTGGCATGGCTAAAATCTTTGGTCATAATGAATCTGAAGCAAATGCAAGTAAACTTGTTGGAACACGGTATGTACATTTGTATATGCGTTAGTACATGGGTGTTGGATATATGCAAAATCATATGGATTTTCGTCGATGCTAAAATATTTTGCTCTATATTTTGATTTAGGGGTTATATCTCGCCCGAGTACGCCATGGAAGGCATCTTTTCAACGAAGTCCGATGTTTACAGTTTTGGAGTTTTATTATTGGAGATTGTTAGTGGCAAAAAGTGCACCAACAGTTATCATTATTCAGAAGATCCTACCAACCTCGTAGGATATGTAAGTTACTAAACTAAATTCTCGATTAATGTCATTTGAGCTTAAAGAACTAAGACTACATCAAACCACTATCCAAAAAAATAATAATAATAAAGAAGAATAATTTAAGCATTTCAAATCTAATTTATGTTGCGAACTAACATGAAAATTGTTTCAGGCATGGATGGTATGGAAAGAAGGAAAATATTTAGAGTTGATGGATCCAGCATTGACCGCTTCGTGTTCAGAGCAACAATTATTAAAATTTATTCGAGTTGGTCTCTTATGTGTGGAGGCAAAAGCGATGGATAGACCTTGCATATCAGATGTTATTTTCATGATTAGAAATGAAAACATATTACTACTGCCTCCTAAGCAACCTGCATTTTCTACCGAGAGAAGCATAACCGAAGTAAATCCTACAAAATCAGAGAAGCACTCCTTGAATGGTTTATCAATTTCTACAATGGAGCCTCGATAGATAGAAGAGGTTGACTCTTCCATTATCATTCAAACATAAACCATTTTATAGTTCTATTTCGTTTCCTTGATTTATAATTATATAGTGATTTGTAATTTGAATCATGACATGGGCATTTTTGTGTTGATGTTTCTCTTAACCTTTTCAATAAAGTGATTTGTAAGTTGAAACATGATATAAAACAGTTTTACGAGGTTTTTTGCCAAAACTTTAAAGCATTAAATCAATTTAACTTTGAATGCAGAGACGAGAAGCAACATTCAACTGGTTGTAAATCCCAAAGGTCGACAATTTCATAACGTATTTTCTCATAATGCCTTGACCTCCTAACCTTTTTTCACCACCTTCTTCTCTTTGCTTGGTCTTCTTTTATTGATATCTTAATGGAGGTGTTCAACTGTGATCTTTTTTTGGTTTGTCCTTGCAAGTTCTGTAAGGACATACGAGTATCTAGGGGTTGATGAATGGGAATTCATTCTCTACTTTTGGCTTCCTTTTAATCTTCAACAGCTCTTATTTATTATTTAGGGTAAATTTCACTTAGACACCCCCCTCACTTACTTATCTTATAGATGTAGATAGACTTCTTGTGTTTCCTGAAATGGCAGTAACACCTCTTGTCAGACTTTTCGGGTACATTTCGTTAATGGAGATATCGTAATTTCCTCAAACAGTCTAGTTACATTTATAATGGTTAGATGGTGTGATGATGGTACCATAGGAAACAACAACAAAATATCCTCAATTTTTAACTTTCGAACTTTCTAAACAAGAATAGTTCCGATCTTTGTTAGTCTGATAATGACGGAAAGGAAAGTAATTTGTTTTCCTTTCTAAATTGTTCTCCTTATTTTGAGAGGAAACGTTTGAAGGGATTTTGACCGAAAAAGAAGTAGTTCCAACTAACTAATATTTTCCAACGAACAAAATACAAATTTCATTGGAAAATTTCTTCTACATTCCTTTAGACTTGAACATAAAAAATTCAATCTTAACAATCAGATACAACAGTAAAATAGCTTTATATTTGAAAATCCATAAAAGTTAACTCCTCTTATCAAGGTTCTGTCGTAGAATTTTAAGGACTGTGAAAGAAGTACTTGTCTGGTTTGATGGATCTACCTCTTCCGTGCTTCTCCCAGTACAAAATGCAGGTTGCTTAGGAGGAGAAAATTGAATATTTTTATCACTAATCATAGAAACAATGTCCAACATACTGGGTCTATCCATCGCTTTTGCTTGCACGCATAATAGGCCAACGTGAATGTGTTTCATTACTTCTTGTTTTGGACATGAAATAGCCAATGTTGGATCCACGAGTTCTAAACCTTTATCATCTTTCCATAGCATCCATGCCTGAAAATATTTTCATGTGTTTATAACACCAATCAATCAGTAACTTAGCAAAATTCAAATATGATATGAAAATAGAGATGCATTGGTACTACTATTTAACTGCTCAACATCTGAGACTTAGAATGCTTGCAATTTTCTTAATTCTTAGTGCTAAATCAAACGATATTGATAAGAGATTTAGTGAACTTACATATCCTACAAGGTTGAGAGGCTCTTCTGAATAATAACAAATATTGGTGCTCTTTCTACCACTCACAATCTCTAGCAATAAAACTCCAAAACTGAAGACATCAGATTTCTCGGAGAAAATACCTTCCATGGCGTATTCAGGTGACATATAACCCCTAAATCCAATCACAAAGCAAAATTTCTTTGTATTAAAAAAATTATATTATTTTGCTATCTACACAGATGTAAAAATGTACATTACTTTACCATGTTCCGACACGCCTATTTGTATTTGCTTCTGTTTCATTATGCCCAAAGATTCTAGCCAACCCAAAATCAGAAATTTTGGGGTTCATATCATTGTCTAACAAAATATTACCAGATTTTAAATCTCTATGAATGATTTTCAATCTAGAATATTTATGTAGATAAAGAAGCCCTTGAGCAATCCCTTCGATAATGTTGAGACGTTTGTTCCAATCTAATTGTTGCCCTTTAATAGGATCTATCACAAAGAGTTTATAAAAAATCAGCATATTATAACGTGAAGCAAGTATACTGCAATGTGAAGCAAGTGATAAATGAATGAGCAAATAAAAAAAACATAATATTAAAAGTGTTATGGAATACAAACCAAAAATGAAGAAATCCAAGCTTTTGTTGGACATGTACTCGTAGATTAACATCTTTTCTTCTCCATGAATACAACAACCCAAAAGCCTAACAAGATTCATGTGTTGTATTTTTGCAATAAGTTTTATCTCAGTTTTGAACTCCATTAGTCCTTGACGCGAACTGCTTGAAAGTCTCTTCACAGCTATTTCGCATTCGTCAACTAATTTTCCCTGAAATTGTGATCATTGAATAATTATTAAAGCATGTGATGATTACTCAAAGCAGTTTGGTGCTAGGTTCCTTTGAAATTACCTTATAAACAGGTCCAAAACCACCTTTTCCAAGCTTATTCTCATCTGAGAAGTTATTTGTAGCAGCTGCAATACTAGAAAATTCGAATACTTTCAAATCATGATCCTCCATATCATCTTTCGAAAGCTCATTTATGTTGTTGAATTGGCTCAAAGGTGTGATATCCATTCCCAGCTCAAGTAATACTTTCTCTTGGCTTGTTTCCCACTCTCCTATTTGGATAGACATAGAAAGTAAATTTTGATCATTCACAATTTCACATGAGTGTTGTAGTGATTTAATTGTAATCATAATTATAATTCACTAAAGGCTTCATTTGGCACATAATTATAGGATGCTCAAATGGAAATTTTATGTTTTGACGCCAGTTTAACCCCAATTCCATGGAATTCAGTTTAAATATAAAATTAATTGTGCAAGTGAAAAGAGGAGGGGTAATATTTGGAATATCATTGACAAATACTCCGCCACCAGCACCACTCCCACCTATCGCCACCACATCGTCACCAATGCCAATTCCAATGAATAATTGGAATTCTATTAAAATAAAATCCCCAAAATATTCAAAAATAATTATGAGAGATTACCTTTCAATCTGAACTTTCTTTGAATATAGTAGCATAATGAAATGAAGAGAAGTATAACCAGAAAAATTGAAACTCCAATGAAGAACCATATCCACCATCTTTTTCCTGTATTGACAAGAAATACCACATACTTATAAGGAAAATGTGTAAATCATCTCTTGCAGTTGATATAGGACAATGAAAAGTCCACGGAGAGTTTCTAATTGTGTTGTGAAAACATTTGTATTACATAAAACTGAAAACTAGGGGTCCGTTTGAGTTTTGATAGGTCTAGACTAAGACAAACTGGATTTCTGTAAATCAAATTAGCTTGGGGAGGGAGACTTTGTGATGCCAAGAAAGAATTTTCCAGTGTGGGAGCTGATTGCAGTAACCCAATGCCTATCAAGGCAAAAGTTCATGAGCTTGCAATGGCGAAGAGCTTGAGAGGGTCTTACTACAGCAGTAGCAACTCCTCTCTGCTCAGTTGATTTCAATGGATTGCAAGTTTCAGATGATACACCATTGTCGTCAAACGAAGCTTTAGCCAAAAATCTCTCCCAGTTCCTTACTAGCATTTGATAACTTTTACTTCAGTAATATGATTCTGCTCATGTATGTAATAGTTTTGCTTCAATATCATGGATTGAAGGATCCCTCATTTTTGTGTATGCCTGATCAAGTTTTAGCTTGAGATCAGACAGTTGAGGTGGAACTAGAATTCCAAATAGTTGCAGTAACGAAAAATTAATGGAAAGTGAAAACAAGTATTGCTTTATAAGCGATTATAAAAGAGAAATCAATTGCTTAGTCTGTGTATATTGTGTGTATGTGTGCGCGCGTGCATGACAATGCAGAAGTTCAAATGATAGATTTTGATTCCAACATACACAATAGGTAATTGAAGAACAAATATGCATAAATATCAAACAACACATGAACTTCCATTGAAATCCCTAGACTAAAACCTTAAAATTTTCAGTAAAGCAATAGGAAAAGAAGATCAAGAAAAGGTGGGTACTCACTCGTCCCTCCATGAACAAGAAGCCTAACGTCGTCGCCATTAGGGGATGATACAAAAGTAAGTTCCCTGCCCCAAAGCCGGCATCCGGTTGCATTCCTGTTGGCTGTAGCATAAGCAACACAAGAACAATTGGCCCAGCACCTTGAGTAACAATCGTCGATGGTCAGCGTCGAATCTCCCTCATACATGAAAGGTTCACCACTAGTCATAGAACCCACATGGAGCTCGAACCAATCGTTCGAGCTCCTGCACTCTGGGTTCTTCTCCTCCTCCACACACCCGGGATCAGTACCATCACATGATCCACCAAATGGTCCTAACGTTCCTCCACTATCTTGAACAATCTTCCCCCAAAATGACACGAACAACATCGGAAGAGATAGATTCTTCACAGAATAAGTGAAGTAAATCTCATCCTTGGTAGAAATGTAGCTGAAATTATAACCATAATTCAAAGTCTGAAAAGGGTACAAAGCAAATCCTTCTGGAATTTTTCCCCAAATCCCACTAGTCCAGTACACTTCTCCTCTTCTCCACAACATCAACTGTCTCTTACTGTTGGGATCTAGACCTAGAACGAAACCCCCAGGAGCAGGAACGTTGTCGCTTGTCCAACAAGTAAGCGACCAGTTCTGCCCGGATTTTAGGTTCACGCCGAGCTTCATTCCGGGTAAAAGTGTGTCAGTAAGGTAATCGAAGCTTTGCCACAATACCGAAGTTCGATTGGAGTTGGTTTCTCCCCTTAGCACAAAATTGCCAGAATCCAGAAGAGTGGCGGTCGCGTTACCGGCGGCAGATTGATGGGAATTGAGCACAATAGGATTTCCTCCGTTGTAATTGATCTTCAATTTCCCGTCGCCGGCGTCGATGGTGAGGAATCCGGTGGAGTCTGAGATGGGAGTGTTTCTGTTGGCAACCCAGACCACCATCTGATCTGGGTCATAGTTATACCATATACCCAAGTAACGGGACCTGGAGTTGCCGGCGGTGAAAAATCCTAGCTTGAAGATCCCACCTGCAGAAACCAGGTGATCGTAGTCCCTAAGCTGATCGCCTGGTCTGATTGTGTCTGTTTCTGCTGCGTTGTACGAAAAAGGTTGCATGAAAAAGAAGATGAGGCACGAGAAGAAGATGATGAGTGTTTGTCTTCTTCCATTGCTATCCATTACTGTTACTACAACTAGGTATTCGGTAAACAAACGAACACCCAGATTAAGTAATCTCATTCAATTCAATTCAATTCAGACGAATCTCACATTTCTATATATGGACTTTTGTCGGGTTTTATCTACGTGGCATCACTCCACTGGTGTGGAAGGTATGCACAAATTGCAAAAACCTCTCCTTCACATTTCAAAAACAATAATTACCCCCTTCTAAGCAAACGTCTGTTAAATGAGTTCACATTTTTTCATTTTTTACTTAAATACCCTTCTCTTGGCTACATTAGCCACCTCTCCACCACCCCCACAGCCCCGCCTCTTCTCCCCACCAATGAAGCCCATCTCCACCTCTTTCGGAATTCATTACCATTCTTTACCATACTTACAACATGCACCACCCGGCTAATATCGTCTCTCTTCCGTAAACTTCTGATGCTGCTCACATAGCAGTAACAGCAGCAACAGAGCACGGCCACCCTTCTATCATATTCTCTCTCTCTCTCTACTTGTTACACAACCGATCATTTGTTTGTTTATTTATTTATTTTTTTTTCACTTCAGCACCACCCAAAACCACCTCCACTCTTCTAAACTTTCAAACTCTCACACAACTCAGACAGCATTTCCTCTGGAATTTTGTCTGGAGGATTTGCTGCACACGTGTTGAAATGCTTGTACCCTATGTTGTATTTCAGCGCAGGGTATAAGCATTTCACCACAAGGTACAACAAATTGTCCAAGCTCGTAGACGGGACGAAATGCTCTCCACAACGTAGGAACAATTCAATGAACCACTCTTCTAAACCTTCAAAATATCCAATGGCAAGTACCCCATGATCATCATCAACCTAATAGGATTTAAAAGTTACCTTCTATGTTCTTTAGTATTGGACGACATACCGAATAGGCTAATATAATGATGATGACGAATGACGGAATACTGAACTAATTAATTTGTAAGAGACCGTTTAATCGGAAAAATAAAAAGCAGTAAGAGATAGCTAAATGAAGGAGATCGTAATTTGCAGCTTCGTAGAAGGCGTGCAACAATGGCTTCTATAGCTCCGTTGAACACACTTCTTTCAAAGGCGTGTGGCAACGCCTTCATTACTGTAAATTCTTATAACACAAAGGGGGTATTTTTGTCTTTATATTGGTAGATTCAGCATATTCCATCTATTCTTTAGACGATGACTTGACAAAAGGGAAGTAAATGTGATCATTCTTCAAACATGAAAGGAGATTATTGTTGTTTTTGAAAGGTGAAGAAAGGTCTTTGCAATTTATGCGTATGCATACCTACCTCAAAAGATGTATGTATAAATTACCCCCAAAAAAAAAACGTTCGGTTTCGAAAACCTCTGTTCTAAAATTCGATGACTTTGGATTTAATTGGGTCAACAACTTCGAGACAATTTGGTTGAGTTCGGGATCAATTCAACGAGTTTCTTGAAAATTGACTTGACTCGATCAGACTTGACGCAAGTTAGTCTTTTTCTTGACTCGATGCATCATTCCAGCTAGTTCTTGCTGTCTATGGCTATTCCATCTCCAACAGCAATTAAAAAATCCGTTCAAATGTCTATTAAGGGGAGCTTTCTTTTTTCCCTTTCAACTATTGAATCTTTTTTTTTTTTTTTTCTTTGAAACCATCGCAAGAACTACAATAGGCCAACATGATGGCGTGTTTTGAAATACCAAGAATACTCTTTCCTCTATTGAGAAGTTGAGAAGAAACTTTATTTGGGTCGCGATCAATCTGAAAAAAAAAGCTTTCTTCACATTAAGTGGAAAAAGATTGCATCCCTCGCAGCCAAGGTGGCAAGGTTTTAAAGACTGAAACTGATCGTTGGATTGCCGGTGCATAACCCAATGATATATTTTTTATATTGGTGATGAACAAATTGGTAAATGATCTAAAATGTCACTTACCTAATTGGTTTGCACAATCAGTGAATTAGAATACTTACTTTCACTGGCTTAAATCAAAGAAAGATCGTTCCAGTGAAAGGTTTCCAAGGATACAAAGAGAGAAAATGAGAAAATCAGTCAGGAATGGTTCAGAAAGACAACACAGAACTTGACACTTTTCAGACAAAGGATTCTAAGACAAATGCTCTGCAAATTCTCAGAGTATGTCCAAATGCTCAGAATTCCGATCCCTCTTTCTAATGCCTCGTCCTGCTTTTATAGCCTCAGTCTCATTATTCTAACCGTTTGCAACGTTTCATGAACGGGTTGAAGATGTTTGGCTGAACAGGCGTTTTGATTTGAATGTTCAATATCAAAACGTCTAATTCAATATGTAACGCTTCAATGAATGCTTTCACAACGTTTGG
>JAUPMG010000010.1:5201593-5220223 GCA_031762675.1 Pachysandra terminalis
CTTAATCCACTGTAATCCCTTTTCTCTCATTTCTAACATTTCCTTGGTAATGTTTTCTATTTGTTCTTTGATATTATCTTCTTCTAAATCTTCAATTAAACACATCATTTCTATATGTTCTTCTTCTAATACTGATTTTTCATCATTATTATTTTGGTTTCTAGAATTATAGTTTGTAAATCTCATGCTTAATCTTCCCGCGATGTCTGTGTAAGTAATATTATCTTCTGGTATTAATATAGTTTGTGTATTTATATTTTCTAAATTCCAATCTAATCCAGCTAATTGTTCTGAACTATATTTCTTAGCTTCTATCATTATGATCCCTTTACTACTTATTGATGCCAGTGTATTTTCTAGACTTAAATGATATTTAACTTGACTAGTATTGCTATATTTTCCTATGAATCCGGTACATATTAGTAAGTTATTTTTGTTGCTATCAAATGATTCAAAACCTTTAGTTAAAACACTAATTTTTAAACTGCTATAGAGATCTTTTATTGGAAGTATGTAATCTGGAGCATGAAAAAATAGGCCAGTATTATTGTTTAGATCTACTTCTATGGAAGCTAATATTGATTTTTCTAGATTATCCCATCTTGTATCATGTATTACTAATAAGGCTTTGCATCCGGTGTTTTTTCTAACAGTTGCTTTTATTCCTATGACTATTAATCCTATGTGAGCTGTTTGTAAGCCTTGTTTAAGTAATTCTTTATGGGCATCCTTTCTAAGTATTTCTAAAGTTACAGTATTATGGCTGGCTGCGATAAAGGTTTCTTTCTGACTTCTAACTAGTTTACTTGAACTTCAAAAACCTATATTTCCATAGAGTTTTTTCTGGTTTTAGGATATTAAGTTTACGATCTTTGAAACTTTCTATTTGTTGGTCAATGTCCATAACTTCATCTAATTCTACTATTTGCTTATCCTTTTTAGGATTTAATATATTTTTAAGTAATCCAAGTTTACTTGGATTCATACTATGTTCGCCATTTGATTCTATAATTCGTTTATCCATCTTATATATTTTCTAGGGTTATTATTTTTAGTTATGAGTTCGTTTCCTTTGTCTATGGATTTTAGACTTGTTTCTATATTGTTTATTTTTTGTTGTATCTTAAAATTTTCTAATTCTAGATTTTTTAGCTTTTGAAGGATTTCTATTAATATTAAGTTTTGAGTATTAATTTGCTTAATTATAGTTTTATCACCTAGGGATGTTGCCTCGTAGTCACTAAAACTTATACCTGGTGACTGATAATTTTCTGAGTCTTTTCTAGCTTTTTCTAGAATTTCCATTCATCCTTTTGCTATAATTTTAA
This sequence comes from Pachysandra terminalis, assembly GCA_031762675.1. NCBI lineage: Eukaryota > Viridiplantae > Streptophyta > Magnoliopsida > Buxales > Buxaceae > Pachysandra > Pachysandra terminalis. Next base: position 5,202,922 of record JAUPMG010000010.1, read on the forward strand.
GTTCTTCTAATGATTTATTTATCCTTTTCTTGGATTAAATCTAGTTCTTTTAGTTTTTTATCTAGTTGTTCTAATTTTAAATTAGCTCTTGTAATTAAGTTTGTAGCTTGGGTTTCTATTCTAAGGCTATTTAGATTTGAGATTTTTTCTAAGATATCTTTATTTTGATTAATCAAATATCTAACTTTCTCTTCTAAGTTGTCTAGTTTATCTAATTTCTTATTTATTCTACTAAGACAACAATTTGTCCAATTTTGACTTTCTCCTAGTATTTGATTCTCTATTGATAATTCAGTCTGAATATGGTATCTATGAAATGTAAAGTTCTGTGTATTCTTATAATAACTACAGTATTCTGTGCACCAGCTTTTAGTTACAGGTTTTTGTATTGGTTTACTACTAGGTGAGAGTAATTTTACTAAATTTTCTATGGTTACAGGTCTAAATTGCAATCTTCTAATATATTTTCTAAATAATCTTCAAATTCTAATTCGTCGTCTATATGGTCTAAGATTTCTTTCTCTGAACTTTCTTCTAAGGGTAAGCTTTCTTTATCCTTATTATAATGTTTTTCTATTTTGTCTAGAATATCTTTAGTATCTTGGATTTTGGACAAAACTATTGATCTATAATGACTACTTTTGTATTTATTTTTTAAGTATTCTCTAAATTGTTGTAATTCCTGATTTAAATTATATGATTCTTCTATGTCGTTATGTTTAGTAGTTCTAGGTTTATAGGGACCTCTTTTTCCTATACGTTTACGGGTATCGTACGGACGTTTTTGCTTAGGTTTATCTATGATGCTAATTTAAAATTAATTATTAATAAGGGAATATGGCTCTGATACTAGAATTGGGGGGGTCACGAATCTTTTTTCTCAATATTAATAATAATTAAAAACTTAGTTAACCGATGGTGTAGTGTTTACTCAGGTACTTGTATTGATAACAAACCTCATATTAAATTTGTTTTTCTATTATCAATATTTTAAATCTTAATTTTTTTTATTCTATTCTTTCCATAAATATAAACAGTACTAGACCAACAGATTTCTCTGTGAGCATTATGGCGATTAGTATCCAATTTTCCCTACAACCTTCTTGTTTGGCGGGATAAAAGATTCAAGTGCCCTGGCAGCTCAGCCTGGACTACATTTGTTTATATATGAACAAGAATAAAAATAAATCAATCAGGGTCTAAAATATGATAATATCAAACAAACATAAATAGTTTATTTATCAATACATTTCCCCTTTCAACTTTCCCGAAAGTCCTGTTGAAGATTAAAAACTAACTACTAACTTGCTGAAAGGTTAAATACAAATACAAACTAATTTACAGACTCATAAAAAACAGAATACGAAAAAAAAGCTTACAAAGGGTGAGAGCTCTGAGACCTCAAGTTCGTTCTCTTAACTAGTTCTGTTTTTTCCCTCAGTCCTAAGACTCCTTATATAGACTTCAGACTCGACTAAAAAATACAGATTGAAAATGACAAAAAAACTATTCCGCCATTATTAAAAGTAACGGTGTGAAATTCGTCCGCTGAATTTAAAACGATGCTGAAAAGACTGCTGATGTAGAGCGGCGATGTTGATAAGATGCTGCTGACGTAAGCTGACGTAGGGCGGCCGAGAACGACGCTGAAAACGCTTATGGCTGTTTTTTTTTTTAAAAAAATAGTAGGGTCACCATTTTTTCCTTTTCCCCTACAATCCAACACAAAAAAACAAATAAAAATGGTGGGACCAAACAAAGCCTAATAGACCTAACCAACTTGAAACAAAGCATCAACCGTTAACCTGCCATCCTTTTAGTGGGCCCGCCTACAGGTCTCTACCTCATACAAGGTTCACAAAAGGTCTTTGTCCAAGATGGAGGTAGGTATTGTTTCTTGATGCGAGGAGGTTTCAGTAATTTTATTAATTATCTGTCAGACTCTGTCCTCTTGAACCCTATATTACTACTGTACCTTTCTATCACCTCTGATCTGAGTTTTGAGACGAGGTTTTGATTATGTGAAAGACGGATCTTTGAAGATCAGCGTTTCGTTCAAGAAAGCTTACTTGAAGAAAGTCGAATCGAATCTCCATACAATGAACAGCGAGGAGTCGTAAGCTATTCAGAAATTGCTGGAGAAAGAAAGAGATTTTGATGATGTAAACGATGGTTGTCGCTTGCTGTTACTGTTGTTTCCGATGTGGTCTAGGTAAAAACCTCTTTCTCTGTATGTCTCTTCTCTCCCGTTTTTTGAATACACTCTTGTTTTCCATTTCTATTTTCTTTTCTCGTTTACTTGCTTTTTAGGTGTTCTTCGTGTGAAATTCTAGTTTTCTTTGCTGGAGTTTGATTCGTTTTGCGTCTTCTCCTTTTATTTTTTCCTTTGACATAATGGTTTTTGTTGAGAGCATCAAGGTTTAATGGAAAATCAGATAAAAATCTTTTTATATAGTAATATAAAATAAAAAGTAAGTAGGATTTATTTATTTAGTGTCTTATGGTTTTAGGATTCATCTTTTTCTTTTAAGATTTAATATCTTTTTTAGGGTTTTAATTTTCTTTAAGGTCTAGTTATTAGGGTGTAGGGTTCATCTTCTCCTCTTACGGTTTATTTTATTTATTTATTTATTTTTGGTTTTTAGATCTTAAGGTTCATCTATTTTTATTCTTATCATTTTTTAAGGTTTAGCACTTAGGGTTTAGGGTTCATATTTCATTTTAGGGGTTTTAGTTTTTGATTTTAATATTATAGGTTTTAATGCTTAGAATTTAAGATTTGTATAATTTTTATTTTAAATCTTTTTCTTTAACTTTATTTTTAACGGGTTTTGTTTTTGAGTTTGGCTACGTTTGTCAAACTCAATTACCAAGTAAATGAAAAACGTTTTTGTTTTTAAAGGTTACCAATTTCACTAATCCACTTGTCAAAACGTGATCAAGTGGGGGACCTACCGCGGGTGACCTCCTCACAACTCAATTTAATTTCATCCATTGATTCAGTTATAATTTTACATTTTCAATTACTATTCTAGTGATTTTAAGCTTTTCACTGGCTTTGTATTTGTCAGCAAAGTCAATTTTCTGAGATATGCAAACGTAGGCATTTCCGAATACTTTCTTCTTATGGGGTGTTGGATGCTATAAAAACTATGCAACAAGTAGTTTCAACTTTGTTTCTACAGTAAGCTGTATTGAAAAAATGTTAGTATGATTCATCAAGGGTTGTGCAATTAGTTATGAATAATTTTAGTAGTTACAATTAGATTGGGGGAATGGACGAGGTGTTGAGAATTACTGACTTTATTCGTTATCCAATACTCAAGGTGACATTCTACATAATTAGACAGAAGGGGAAGAAGGTATAATATACATTAACTAGGTATTATAAGCATAAGATTAGGAATTCCAAAACTCTTCTTATAAGCATTATAAGCATAAGATTATGACCATGTCATATACATTAACTAGGTATTATAAGCATTAGAGTGTTATAAAACTTTTTTTTATCTCCTACTTTGACCCAAACACTCTAATCCATCCTAACCCTCTAACTAACTCTTATCTTAATCTCTAATTGGGTTCTCCTAATGAGACTCTTCTACTTGAGATTCTCCCTGCTCTATCTTAATCTCTCTAAACAACTTAACAACCTATCCAATCTAATCTAATACTTCTAGAAGAATCTTAGAACAAATCCTAATCTAATACAACTTTTTTAAAACGCTAATTAACTGAATATTTATCCCCAAACTATCTTGCATCCCTTTTTTATTTATCTCCTAATTTTTTATTTTCAATTATCCAAAACCTAGTTAATCAATTTTTAAAGCATCCCAATTTTCAATTATCAAATACCAAAAATACCTTTTTCCTTACTAATTTTGGAATTCGACAAATTTGCAGTTATTTTAAAGGATTTTGCATTAAAAGTTCAAGTCTGAAGTTGGAATATTTTTTTTAATTTTTACAAATCACAATTTTGACCAAAAGGGATACCAAGGGTAAAGTGGTCATTTTTCCACATGATTTCGAACCTAGACAATATTATACTTGTTGGAGGGCATTTTCAGTGTGGGAATCGAATTTGAGGTCAAAAATGGATTTTGGATGGAAGGTTAAGTAAGTGGGGCCCACCGAATGTATTTCGGTAATTTTAGAGTTTTTCAGGATTTCCAAGAGAATTTTGGCTCAAAATAGATTTGTATTAGGGATAGAGATAGTTAGAGATGTAAATGGCACCAAGCTTAAGCCTCCAGGAGCTGCAAAGATCAAGAACGTTTTTGTGCAAATTAGGGTGTTTACAGCTGCTCCTTTTTGTCTAAGTCGCATGTGACGAAGGTCAAATATAAGACATAACCCCAATTTGTACAGTTCACAAAAGGATTTTGCTTAAATCAAACTTATTAGTACTTATTGAACTTCCAAAGTATTTCTGGGATGTATGAAAAGGAATGCGTGTCTTTCCTGGTGGTTGAGCCCATTCGCAGGAAGACGAAGCAAAGAAGAATTAATGTTTAGCTTTCTCGGTGGCCGAGCCAATTCACAAGAAGACCAAACAAAAAGGTTCTAATTTACTAGGGCTTAAGCTTCACCTAGAAATTCAGAAAGGTTTAAAGGTTTATTGGTAAAAGGATATCTTTGGGGAAGTTCAATATATGAAAAATAGATTTGATTTCGAGCAACATTCAGCTCGTGAACTTATAGAGATGTGAAGACTATGACTTTTTGAGTTAAGTCTAATATTCATTGGGCTGCTTCAAAGGTTTGGACATGTCCCAACCTCATTGGATTACTATTGCGATCAAGTCTATTTGTGAAACAAGATCCAAAGGAGACAAATGCTTTTGACTCAACTGACTACTAAAATGGACTTCACAACTCTTGCTTGATCTTGCCATTTATTTTTCACTTCGTCAGCTTTTATTTTCTCTGAATGTGCTTTATTGGACTCTTTAGCTAGATGGGGGTCAATATAAGTGAGCTATTTAGGGTTGTACCTACAAAGGTGATGTTACAGGGGGTGATCTATGATGTGAGGACGCATCACAAGCGTCTAGTATTGTAGCTATTTACTGTTCTGATTCTGTTTTCCTTTTCTCTTCTCTCTTCTCGGCTACTATCGTAGCCTTGTACTGTTTTGCTTATATATATATATATATATCATTCGTCACTTATAAAAAAATGTGCTTTATTGGGGAATGTCTCCTTGATCTTTAAGTCACCATTCCTCTTCATGTTGCTTGGACTAGCTTAGCCATCTTTGAGACTAGAGATGATGTCTTCTTGATTTTCATGATTTCTCCTTTCCTTCTACCTCTTTGATGTGAGTCAACTGCTATTGATCTTGTTTCTTTTTAGCTTCTTTTTGTTTCCCAACTCTTATGGTATCTAAAAGAAAAAAGAAAACAAAATACCAATCCCACATATTTTTCAAGAATTTTATTTCTTTTTTCTTATATGATCAACATAATAACATGAAAGAATTGTTGCCGATTTCAAGGATTGTAAACTATATGGAGGGAGTTTAGTGGGTGATAAATATAGGGTGGAGGAAGGGGGATGGGTTACTAAGAAATGTAGGTTGTCACATAGGGTGGGGCTTTGGAAAGCCATAAGTTCGACTTTGGAGATGTTTGAGAGAGGGGTGAGGTTTAGAGTAGGTGAGGGGGTAAGCATTAAGTTTTAAAAGGATGCGTGTTGTGGAGATGCACCTCTAATCCAAGATTTTTCAGGAGTGGCAGCAATCGCATAAAATCTAAATGCTTGGGTGAAGGATTATTTAATTAAGGAGAGTTTAGGGTGGAGATGGGATTCAAGTTAAGAAGAGAGGTATTTGATTGAGAAGTAGAGGAAGTATCAAAATTAATGGAGAGATTATATAAAACAAAAGAGAGAGGGACAAGATCTAAGACTTTGGCGGTGGAAAGATGAAGGTTTCTTCATGGTGAAATCAATGTTTCACTCTTTGGAGGAGGAAATAAGATGGGACTGCCCTAGGAATCTGATTTGGAATCCGGGAGTACCAACAAAAGTTTCATTCTTCTTATGGACAGAAGTTCTGAATAAGATTCTCGCTGAAGACAATCTCAAACGGAGAGGGTGGGCTATAGCCTTTAGGTACTGCTTGTGCAAAAAAGGAGGATGAATCGGTGTTTCACTTGTTAATTGCGATGTGACCAGAAGGATCTGGTATTTTTTTATCATCAAATTCTGGTTGAATTGGGCCTTGCATTATGAGTTTGAGAAGGCTCTTAATGGTGGTTGGGGATGGAGAAAGAAGAAAAGGTGAAGGAAAAGGAGTGCCATTTTATGAAATTTATGTCCAGCAGCTATTTGAAGTATAAAATGTCCCCTAAACATAAGATTTGGAATCGTTGACCTCTAACTTAAATTCCACGTCCTAAATGTACCTTGAGTGCATGTCTTATAGTTTGTTTACTATCAAATTGTAAGCATGTCGAGGTGAAGAAGAAGAAGAAGAAGAAGAAGAAGAAGAAGATGTGTGGGGGAGAAGTGGAAGGTGTGAATCTAACCTCTCTCCCAACACTAAGCATTTATATATTAATATTAAAAGAGCATAAATTACATCCTCTGTTCTAACAGTAACTAGTAAGCTAACTCTAACACTCCCCCTCAAGCTGGAGAATATATATCATATAATCCCAGCTTGTTACAAATAAAATCGACCTGACCCTTATTAAAGGTTTAGTGAACAGATCTTCTAATTGATCTTTGGTCACCACAAAAGGAGTGGCAATGTCACTACTTAAAACTTTATCTCTCACAAAGCGACAATCAACTTTGATATGTTTAGTCCTCTCATGGAAAACTGGATTAGAAGCAATATGAATATCTGCTTGATTATCACAATACATCTTCATAGGCAATGGAACCACAAAGCCCAACTCTTGTATAAGATGCTTAATTCATAATAGCTCACATGATGTATGGGCCATAGCTTTGTATTTTGCCTCTACACTTGATCTACTTACCCCGCTCCTTGTTTTTTACTTTTCCAAGAGACTAAATTCCCACTAAGAAACGTACCATACCCAGTAGTAGAACGGCAATTTGAAGGAGAATCGGCCCAATTTGCATCAATAAGACTTGTAATCTGCAAGTGACCACGAGATTTATATTGAAAGCCCTCGACCTAGTGCCCTTTTCAAATAACTCAAAATCCTGATTATTGCCTTCCAGTAAGGGACTCTAGGGTGCTCCATAAATTGACTCATAGTACTGACAACAAAGGAAATATCAAGTCTAGTGATCGTCAAATAATTCAGTTTGCCAACTAGACGTCGATACCTCTTTGGGTTGTCAAATAAATCTCCATGGGTTACAACTTGGTGTTTGGATCCATTAGGGTTTCAATGGGTTTCGACCCCAATAATCCAGTCTCATCCAATAAGTTCAAAACATACTTTCTCTGAGACTAGACGAGCCTTCAATCGTTCCATTGTGCCATCAGGATGAAATTTAATTGTATAAACTCAATGGCATCCTAGTCGATTTTCCAGGTGGAAGAGATACTAAGTCTCAAGTGTCATTAATATGTAAAGCAACCATTTCTTCTTCCATAGTTGTCTTCCAACCTGTATCAGAAAGAGCCTCTTGTATAGACTTAGGAATAGATAGAGATGAAAGGGATGAGGTAAAACAATGAAATTTAGGAGACAAATGAGCATAAGAAACAACATGATTTATTAGATTTTCCATTTCACTTAATAATAAGAACATCAAAATCAGAAGAAATAGGAACATGTGTAGGACTTACCGGAACCAGATCTGCAGACGTTGAAGTAGTTGGTGGGGTCATGGAACCAGTACGTCTTGTGTAGACCTTGGTGATAGTTGGTTGGCTCTGGGAAGAGACTGTAGGAAAAATTGGAAATGATGACATAGTAGGTAAATTATCCATCTCAATAGACTTACATTCATCCGAAAAGAATGGACTGGATTTAAAGAATGTGACATTAAACAAAGTGACGACACAAGGAAGGACTAAAACACTTGTATCATTTTTGAGTTTGAGAGTACTCTCAGAAAACGCACTTAACTGCTTGAGGATCAAGCTTATCTGTACCTGGAGTAAGTTGATGTACAAAACAAACACAACCGAAGACCCAAGGTACAACAGGAAATAAAGGATTATCAGGAAACAAGGCAGAATAAGGAGACCGCCCATCAAGAATTGAAGCGGGCATTCGATTAATAAGGAAGCAAGCAGTTAGAATAGTATCGCTCCAATAAGATTTGGGGACATGCATTTAGAATAATAAAGTATGGGCCACCTCAAGAAGATGACAATGTTTTCTTTCAGCCATCCCATTTTGTTGAGGGGTATGAGAACATGATGTTTGATGTTAAATGCCTTGGAAAACAATGAAATCTTGAAATGGAGTCGATGAATATTCTTTTGCATTATCAGATTGAAGTATATGAATGGGTGTTCCAAATTGATTTTGAATTTCTAAACAGAATGATCGAAAAATTGCATATAACTTGGAATGCTCTTTCATTAAATAATGCCAACTCATTCGTGAATAATTATCCACGAAAATTACAAAATATTGAAATCCCAAGACTAGGTTACACGAGAAAGACCCAAACATCTGAATGAACTAACTGAAAGGGACTAGATGCCTGTTTATTGACTTGAGGAATAAAAGTCGACCTATTGTTTTTGCCTAACTAACATGCTTCACAATTTAACACGGACACTGAACTCAAAGAAGGAACTAAACGCTTCAAACTTTGTAGAGAAGGATGACTGAGACGATGATGCCACTGAAGAGGAGAAAGAGATGATTGCAAAACTGTGCCAACCTCACATTCGTCAAAATAATAAAGGCCACCAGCTTCAGGCCTGCCATCAATCCGCTTCTTCGTCTTTAGATCCTGAAAGATGAAAAAAGAAGGATAAAATGTTACTGAACAATTCAAAATTTTTGTTAATTTATTGATAGACATCAAATTAAAGGGAAATTTAGGAACAGAACATAAGATAAATGAAGAGAAGGAATCGGACTTGCAGTACCAAAGCCAGAGATGGAAGAAGTCATTACCATCAACTAGAGTAACATGTTGAGTAGAAGATGATGGAACATAATTGGAGAGAGTATCTGGAGCACCGATCATATGATCAATAGCTCCAGAATCAGTAACCCATGGTGAAGATATAGAAGCAACATGATTACCTGAATAAGGTAAAGTAGCAGTAGATGAAGATGACTGAGAAGAAACAGGTGTGAGGAGACGAGAGTAGTCCTCAGAAATCGACACCATATTATCATCAGAAGAGGATGTAGAGGCACCATGTATAGTACTTGAATCATCAATATTAAAAGCAGCATGATTGGCAGATGCATGTTATCTCAATATTAAAGCAACATGATTTGGGGGCACCCTTAATATCCATCAAATATTACTAAAAATTATATTATCTCAAAAGTGACGAATTACTTCAAGAACCACAAATCAATAGGTTGGCTACACAGAACAACTACCAAGTACAAGCAACTAACTGATCACACCACATTCACTGGACTGGTACAACACAAAACATTGCACCAACAGTCGCAGAAAAAATCACCCAAAAAACAAACAGCAACAACTCAAAAAACTTCTTCACATGACATCAACAACAACCTTTGATCGCTTTCACATAACACCGACATCTACCCACACAATAACCAACTAGGTTACAATATCAACGATCAGATCTGAGTTACATCAGATCTGATTACTGAAGAAAGAGATTAAAGAAGGGGTCGATCACTAGAAAAATATTCGTGAACAGTAAAATCCCGTGAACAGTAACCGTGAATAGTATCAAGCCCTAGTTCTCTGAGATACCATGTTGACATGCAAAGGTGAAGAAGAAGAAGGAGATGTGTGGGGGAGAAGAGGAAGGTGTAAATCTAACCTCTCTCCTTACACTAAGCATTTATAAATTAATGTTAAAAGAGCAGAAATTTCATAACTAACCCTTTGTTCTAACATGAACTACTAAGCTCATACTCTAACACAAATCACTGCATGCACTCACCAATAAGAAGTTTAAACCCTTATATAAATAGGGAAGAATAAAACATCTTTGGGCCAATTCAATGATACAAATGTGCTTTCAAAGGATGAAGCAAGAGACATAAGTTAAAAATATTCAGCTTTGCTAATATTGTGGCTGTTACAAATAATTTTTTAGATAAAAATAAACTTGAAGGGGGGTTTGGACCTGTTTAAAAGGCAACATTTAAGAACTCTTTCACCAAATTACTCTCAGTTGATGCGTAAGACTGCGATAATTACTGGATGATCATCATTTTAGGAAAAATTAATTGATGGGCATGAAGTCGATGTGAAGAGACTTTTGATAAATTTAGGTCAGGGAATAGTAGAGTTCAAGAATGAAATCACTCTACTAAATTACAACACATGAATTTTGTTAGGCTTTTGGGCTGTAGCATTCACAAAGAAGAAAAAATGTTAATCTACGAGTATATGGCCAGCAAAAGCTTGGATTACTTTCTCTTTGGTTTATAATCTTTGACATGCTCAATTTCATCTATTTATTCGTTTGTTCATTTATTAGTTTCATAATACAACTCAACTGTATTTTATTATGGATTTTACTTTTTGAAAGATCATATCAGAGCTCATTTATTAGATTGGAAAAAGCATCTGAAAATCATCGAAGGGATTGCTCAAGGACTTCTCTATCTTCACAAATACTCTAGATTGAAAGTAATTCATAGAGATTTAAAAGCTAGTAATGTTTTGCTGGACAATAACATGAACCCCAAAATTTTTGATTTCAGAATGGTTAAAATCTTCGGTTGTAATGAATCTGAAACAAATACAAGTAAGGTTGTTGGAACATTGTAAATACACTTGTATATGCATCAGTACATGAGTGTTGGGGTATATGCAATATCATATAGATTTGTTTTGATACTAAGAAATTTTTCTCCGTATTTTGATTTAGGGTTATATGTCGCTCGAGTATGTCATGGAAGACATCTTTTCAATGAAGTCTGATATTTTAAGTTTTGGAGTTCTATTAATAGTAATTGTTGGTGGCAAAAAGTGCACTAGTATTTATCATTATTCAGAAGATCCTGCCAACCTTGTAGGATATGTAAGTTACTAAACTAAATCTCAGATTAGTGTCATTTGAGCTTGCAATAAGAATTAAGAATACCATAAGCACCACTTCCAAAAAAAATGAAAATAAAAATAAAGAGGAATTTAAGCATTCCGCGTTTGATTGATGTTGTGAACAAACATGAAATTTTTTTTAGATATGGATGCTGTGGTAAGAAGGAAAATGTTCAGAGTTGATGGATCTAGCATTGGCTGCTTCTTGTGCAAATCAAGAATTGTTAAAATTTATTTGGGTTGGTTTATTGTGTATGGAGAAAAGAACGATGGATAGACCTTACATGTCAAATGTTGTTTCTATAATTAAAAATGAAAATATACCACTGCCTCTTAAACAACGTACATTTTCTGCTAAGAGAAGCATAACAAAGGTAAATTCAATGAAATACTTGTCTGACTTGATGGATCTATCTTTTCCATGCTTCTCCCAGTACAAAATACAGGTTGCTTAGGAGGAGAGTAATATATTTTTATTTCTAGTCATAGAAACAGCATCTGACATGCAAGGTCTATCCGTCGCTTTTTCCTCCACACACAATAGGCCAATTCGAATTAATTTTAATAGTTTTTGTTTTGTACATAAAGTAATCAATGTTGAATCCATTAGCTCTAAATCTTTACCATATTTCCATAGCATCCATGCCTGAAAAGATTTTCATGTGTGTTTATAGCATGAATCAATGACTTGATAGCAAAATTCAAATATGATATGGAGATGGAGATGAGTTTAGTACTACTATTTAACTACTCAACATCCGAGGCTTAGAATGCTTGCAATTTTCTTAATTTTAGTGCAAAATCAAATGACATCGATCAAAGATTTAGTGAACTTACATATCCTACAAGGTTTAAAGGCTCTTCTAAATAATATCAAATACCGATTCTCCTTCTACCACTCACAATCTCTAGTAATAGAATTCTAAAATTGATGACATCAGATATCTCCAAGAAAATGCCTTTCATGGCATACTCAGGTGACATATAACCCCTGAATCTAATTATAGAGCAAAATTTCTTTGTATAAAAGAATTACATGATTTTGCTACCCACACAGATGTAAAAGTGTATATTACTTGCCATGCCTCTACACACCTATTTGTATTTGCTTCCGTTTCGTTATGCCCCAAGATTCTAGCCAACCCGGAATCAGAAATTTTGGGGTTTATATCATTGTCCAACAAAATATTTTCAGCTTTTAAATCTCTATGAATGATTTTCAATCTAGAATATTTATGGAGATAAATAATTCATTGAGTAATCCCTTCGATAAATGTTGGACGCTTGTTCAATATAATTTCTGCCCTTTAATAGGATCTATCACAAAAAATTTATAAAAATGTAGTGTACTGTAATGTGGAGCAATTGATAAACGAATGATCAATAAAAAAAAATAGAAAGATAATATTGAAGGTGTAATAGAATTCAAACCAAAAAGGAAGAAATCCAAGCTTTTGTTGGGCATTTACGTGTAGATTATCATCTTTTCTTCTCCATGAATGCAGCAACCTAAAAGCCTAACAAGATTCATGTACTGTATTTTAGTAATTAGTTTTATCTCAGTTTTGAACTCCACTAGTCTTTGGTGTGAACTGCTTGAAAGTCTCTTCACGGCTGTTTCGCCCCTGTCAACTAATTTTCCTTGAAATTGTGATTATTGAATAATTATTAAAGCATGTGATTTCTCAAAGCAGTTTGATGCTAGGTTCCTTTGAAATTACCTTGTAAACTGGTCCAAAATCACATTTTCCAAGCTCGTTCTCATCCGAGAAGTTATTTGTGGCAACCACAATACTAGAAAATTTGAGTACTTTCAAATCATGATCTTCCATATCATCATTTGAAAGCTCATTTATGTTGTTGAATTGGCCCAAAGGTTTGATATCCATTCCTAACTCAAGTAATACCTGCTATTTGGCCTGTTTCCTACTCCCTTTTTGAATAGACATAGAAAGTATATTTTGATCATTCACATGAGTGTTAGAGTGATTTGATTGCAAACAGAATTATAATTCATCCAAGGCTTCATTTGGCACATAGTTAGAGGATGCTCAAATGGAAATTTCATGTTTTGAGGCGACAAGTTTAACCCAAATTCAACGGAATTCGGTTCAAATATAAACTTAATTGTGCAAGTGAAAGGGGAGGGATGTTATTTGGAATATGATCGACAGATACTCAACACCACAAGCACCACTTCCTCTGCCACTACCACCAGTCACCTGCCTACCTACATATTCATACATTTTGCACCATCACCATCACCAATGCCAATTCCAATGAATAATTGGAATTCTTTTAAAATAAAATCCCTAAAATATTCAAAATAACTATGAGAGATTACCTTTCAATCTGAACTTTCTTTGAATATAGTAGCATAATGAAATGAAGAGAAGTATAAACTGCAATGAAGAACCATATCCTCTTCTTATCTCGTAAGGAAAGTTTGTGAGTCATTTCTTGCAGTTGATATAGACCAATGAAAAGTCCAAGGAGAATTTTTAATTGTGCTTTGAAAATATTTGTATTATATAAAACTGACAACTGGGAGTCTTTGAGTTTTGATAGGTCTAGACTAGGATAAACTGGATTTCTTCGAATCAAATTAGCTTAACTTAGGCAGTGTGTCCAAGATGATCTTTGAATAAGTCAAATTGAGTGTGCGCAAGCTCACTGAAGATCAATGTCTATAAAAGTTAAAAAAACATAATAAATACCTAATGATTTAGGGGCTAAACAAGTGGAATATAAATTAAGAATGAAAAAAAAAAGAACAAGAAAAGAAAATCTGAAGCGAGTAGCATAACAGTGATAATTGGAGCTTACCCATTAAGTTCCGAGAAAGGCTTTCCCCAACAAATTGTTTTTCCCAATTTTATCAGATGTGAAATTGACCTCGGTTATGAACACTTTCCAATTTTTATTTATTTTGCTTTTATTTTTGAAGGATTTGATTTAATTAATTTTTTTTTTCTTTTACACTTTCATTTTTTATGATTTAAAGTTCAAATGAAAAAGGCTTCTAACCATTTCAAGACAAAACTCAATATCTTTTAATTTTCTTTGGTTCAAGAAAATTTTCCTCGTCTATTTTTACAAAAATTAGAGCTCCACCAGACAGAATTTTTATCTCAACATATGATCCTTCTCAATTTCTCTTGAACTACCCGTGAAGGTGTTCTTGATGTGGCAATCTTCTTCACTAACAATCAGAATTTTGACTTCAAACCAATTCAAGATTTCAACTATCGGTTCTTTACTCAACTGGCTTCCCTCCAATAATGTTAGTTATCTATGACCAACAAGGTCTGCATCTATCCTTGACAAATCTTGACACAACCAAGTGAAAAATATATGGTCATTTTCTCTTTTCACTTTGAAGATAACAAAGCTCCGATTTTCACCTTCTATTAGGTCCTTCCAATCCTCCATTTATTGATCGCAATCTCTTCAATGCTGTTACAGGTATGGTTTAAATCCTTGCTCCCTTAATCAATTTTTTTTTTCATATACCTTGTTGATATCAACTTTCGGTTCTATACTCAACAGGCTTCCCTCCAAGAATGTTAGTTATCTATGACCAACAAGGTCTGCATCTATCATTGACAAATCTTGGCACAACCAAGTGAAAACATCTATATATGGTCATTTTCTCTTTTCACTTTGAATATAACAGAGTTCCGATCTTCACCTTCTATTAGGTCCTTCCAATCCCCCATTTATTGATCGCAATCTCTTCAATGCTGTTACAGGTATGGTTTAAATCCTTGCTCCCTTAAATCATTTTTTTTTCAGATACCTTGTTGATTTCAAGTTCTGATTTTTTATTTATTTTATTATTATTATTATTCTTTTATTTATTTATTTATTTATTTTTTTATCAATCAGTGTGTCATGGAAATCCTTGCCCCCTTAATCTGATTTTTTTTTCAATTCCTATTCTCATTTGGTTTCACCGTTTTTCTTTTCTTTTTCTGTTTTCCTTATCATATGCTGTTGCTACCCTCTTAAAATTAGGTTCCTCTTAGTTGTGGTTCGGCTTAGATATTGATCTTTAATGCTAGATTGGACAATCTTGAAATTAGTGTTGTTTGTTACTGGATTTATTTAAATTATTTATTGATAATTTGAATTCTGATATATTGTAATTTTGAATTACATCAATTTCATTCATGCTGCATCATAGATCATTCTGAATAGCTTGTTTTCCTGTTGAAATTGTATCATGTTTATAGTTTTGTGGGTTGCATTCATACTTTACTCATTGAATTTATATAATAGTGGGTTCTAGGGATCGACCGAGTTTCTTTCATGTGGCAATGGAGAGGTGGTCTTAAATGGGGATGCATATTTTTTCCATTTCACTCATTCTTATGGTGAGTTCTGTTTCTATAGAACCATGACTATTGGCAAAAGAACCATCAATTCTTACCATTTTTTTTTTCTTTGGAAAAACAATGAAAACTTCAGGGAAGGAGTTTATACATGATCTAGATGACCACCTATCAAACAGATGGTATCAGCCACATTCGACTTTCATGCGCCGAAAAGGGAATGGTGGTGGTTCTAGAGAGGAGGATAGCTACGGAAAGCCTTTTATTTATAATATAATAACCAAGGTAAAAGGGTCTTAAAATGAGGTATGCTTGAATATTGTAGATATAATAATATTGCATGCCCTACAATTTCTTTATTTAATCCTATAAATTAAATCAAATCAAAATCAAATTTTAACCCAAATGATGTGATTCCTCAGTTCGAAATTTGAACATACTGCCTATAATATGTTGGTTGTTGCTCTTCTTCCAAAAGTCACTTTTGTCAAATATGGTTTGAGAGATCCTTCTCAGAACCATGCTCTGATAAGGATGAGGTCACATTCCAATAAATGTGCCTCTTATAGTGGATAGTAAAGTCCCTTACCCCTCTCTCTTTCTCTCTCTCTCTCTCTCTCTCTCTCTCTCTCTCTCCCTCTCATATGCTATAGAGACGGTCCAAACCTTTGGTAATTTTATATTTGATGCTTCCATGCTCCTGCTACCAGTGTCTGCCATGGGCATTTGTTGTGTGATCTCATTTCAAGAAGAATCAAATGATGCTCTATTCAAAACTTACAGTTCACAATTAAAAATTTAACTATCATGTATTACAATTTGAATTCAACGCAAGTGTCACTATTTAATGTGAATTATTGACACTAGTCTACACACGGATGTTTTTGAAAGATTTTGGATATTTTTGGGAGGACTGCATCCTTGTGAATATGGAATGGGAAGTGGGACTGAAAGCTCTGTGGCTGAGGGGATAGAGTCGAGCACACCTTGGAGATGGGCATAGAGTGGCAGGAAAGAATAGGGAGGGGATTTTCAGGCCTATTTTGCCGTTCTTTCTAAATAAGTAATGTGAGGTCTATTTATAGGCTGAATACAATGTCTGTTTACAGTTATTTTCACTGTTCTGTGCCACTTAAGCCACTTGAGCACTTAACAGTGACCAGCTCTCCTCTCCTGGGTGGTCGGCAAGGGTATTGTGCCTTTGGCTATTGGGAGCAATGAGTTTTCACCTTTATCCATCAGATCACATGTATTGGGCTTTGCCCCCAAAAGCTAGTGATCAACCCACAAGAAGAATCCAAGCTCCTAACAACAGTGCCTTGAAGCCCCCAGTGGACTGCCGCTTCATAGGCATGTCGTGGTCTCCTGTGGGCACTTGACCACCTTAAGGTCTCGCCAAGATGTTTGTTTTACAACTTGGGGTGATGGAGCACTCTTCTTAGTCTGAGCCCCAGAATGGCCACCAAAATGACCTTGTAAACAATTCAAGGTGGCTTTTCTTTCAATAGGCTGCAACTTCGGGCATGTTGGATCATTCTGATTCAGTTTAGGCTCAACCTAGATTTCATGGACCTGGATTTATACCAAACCATTTCCTGTGAGTTCAGATTCGGCAGGGGCCGCAAGGCTAGATGGCTGGCCTGTACTCAGCAAGTACAAACTGTAAAAGGTTTCTTATATGATTTGTTTCTTTGTTAGAGTTGACTTGCAAAAGTGACTGAATTCACTTTCTCAAGTTGTTTTCAGGTTCTTCAAGTCTCTCCATATGAATTCGATTACAATTTTTGTATCTGTTATGTGTTGTA
>JAUPMG010000010.1:5226181-5250933 GCA_031762675.1 Pachysandra terminalis
TGGATCTTAATCGAATTGAGTATTCCAATATACAAATCCGGATTCAGTTATAAACAGATTCAATTATTCGGATTCGAATTCCAACGGATATCGAATCGGATAAATTTAAACAAATTCGGATCGGATTTAAATCCGACCCATTGACAGCCCATTCCAGGCAATATGCTCTTCTTCAATTGCCGACTTGGACGCTGCTTGTACACGGTAGTAAGTGGCTTGTGGCTGGTGGAACCGATCTTCTTCTTTTAAGAACTTTTCGATCACTCCACAAAGATATCGTACTTTACTAGTGGACTTAGCTGACCTATTCTCAACGTTTGGTGGGGTGTGGGACGAAAGAGTAGTTTGACAGTTTGACTCACGATGTGATATGATGCAATGGGTCCCAGACAACTGCCCAATCAAAAATGTTTTCTTGTCCTACGCAAAGGCAACAATCATAGATTCCCCTTCCAATTCCAAAAGCCTATCGTGAGAATGCAAAGCGGGAGCATCCCTTTTGATGATTTAGATCACTCATCCAAACAGAAAACTACTCCGTGTTCCACGTCAGAAAAGGTCTCTTAGGCTGCGTTTGGTTCGGTATATGCTTTTGGATAAGTTTCTCAATGAGAATACTTATACATAGCGACGATGAATTGCTTACTTGAAAAGATTAGTGTTTGGTAAATACATTTATTTAAGTATTTATGAAATGTTAGGGTTACAATTGGTATTATAAAAATACTAGTAAAATTTAGAAATAACATTTATTTAATAGCTTATGAAAGTTTAGGGGTAAAATAGGTATTATGAAAATATTATTAAAATTTAGAAATAGTTTCTTGGATAAGTGATAAGAGAAGATGCTCTCAACAACTTCTTATAGACAGTCTTCATCTCCTGCTTATGGGTAAGCACTTGCCTATTAATGATTACCAAACGTACTTTTAATTTTAAAAAGTGCGTTAATAGGTTATAAGCTGAATGAGCACTTATGTAAGCCGGGTCAAACACAACTCTAATGGGTAAGTGCTTACCCACAAGTAATAGAGAAAGGCTACCCATAAAGAAAAGTTACTGAGAGCAGTTTCTCTTATCACTTATGCAAGAAGTTATTTTTAAATTTTAGTAATATTTTTATAGTACCTATTTTACCCCAAAACTTTCAGAAGCATTTAAATAAATGTAATTTCTAAATTTCAATAATATTTTCATAATACCTATTTTACCCTCTAAACTTTCATCAAGCACTTAAATAGATGTGTTTACCATACGCTTCTTCAAGTAAGCAGTTCATGGTTGTTATGGATAAGTACTCTCATTGAGCTACTTATCCAGCTGAGTGTTTATCCAAAAGCACAAGCCTGACCAAACATAACCTTAGGCTGAACAAGGCAGAATTGCTACATCTAAATTCTTTAAGTAGCTTATTGTTGCCGTAAATAAGTGCTCTCATTGAGTCAAAGCACAGGCCGGATCTGACGCAGCCTTATGTTGTTTTTGCCACCTGGCAATCCCATTATTTTAGAGCCGCTGCCGCTGCCGTGGTCCACGGTTCTTTGCTTTCCATCATGGTTTTCTAACATCTATCCCTGACGAGACACGCGGAAGTTGCGTTGTGGGAGTGCTTTTTTATTTTTCTCCAGCTGTAAAAAGAAAGACAAAGCCAAGCCGGCACCGGCGAGACGTCGAAATCGTTACCCGAAAGAGGAAAGAATCGTTCAAACCGTCGTGTTAAATGACGGAAAGAAAAGCGTTAACAGCAAGAAAAGAGAGACTCACAAGAGACGGGAAGGAAAGGATACTCGTCTTGTAACTGAACCAACCGACGAGCTACTTTACAGCTCATGGACTCCACTGAACATGCTTGGAAGTGCAGTAAGTCTGGTGAATGAGACCTAAACCTAACCCGGTTAAGTTAATCGCTCTTTTATTAAGCAAGAGCTTTGAATCTTGGGACAATTATCTCATTAAGCTTTCTTGGTACGTGTCAAATGTACACATTGATCAGGACCTCATTATTGTGTGGGTCCCCCCATATGATAATTTTCATAAAAAATATTAGAATATTTATTTATTTATTTTTCAATATCAAACGGTGTTTTTTCAATCAAGACACGTGTCACAATTTAGTGTTCGAGGCCTTTTAATGGACTCTTTAGCCTCGCACCATAGATTATGCCATACTTTTTTTTTTCCAAAATGGTATTTTAGTCATTTCAACAAACTTTCATGCGGGCCCTTTAGTGTAGTCCAGCTAAGCTAATATAATTTGTAAAGGACAGATTGGTAATTTTATGAATGCGAAAAGCAATCAATCAACATCTCTGGTCCAGCTAAGCAAAATATATACAAAAAAAAAAAAAACCCAAAATTGACGGTTTGATTGCCGAATGTTTGGGTTATCAAAGGGTCATACAAAACCGTCAGTTTTTCCGGAGGGAAATCGACAAGACTCGTGACCTTACTAGGTTTATTATACTTAGCATACCCCTATAAATTCCTTAAAATTCATATTTATTTATTTTTCTGCCTTTTTTGTTTCTCTCAAGGGTAAGGTTATTATGGTAATAATAACGGTAAATACAGTTAACGGATTGGAAAATAGGCTGACGAGAGGAAAGAAAAATTCCAACGTAGCGAAGGAGCCTTGCGTTTGCTAATTAATAGCTTCTTTGTAGTATTTCATTTCTCCTTTGGTTTATATTCCTTTCCTTTTCGTTTCACGAAACTCTGTTTCTCTTCTTCTGAGCTTCTTTAATGGCGGATTTCGTTCTTAGATTTCTTGCAATTAGATCTGTATCTGAGCTATGGAGCTGATCCTTCATTCGATCAATTAATTTTTATCTTTTGTTTTGTATCGAAGATAGAACTGGACGAAGATGTTGGACGGACTGTTAGGAAGAGGATTCTCGGCGAAATGGTTAGAGAAGAAACTCAAATCGTTACTTCAGATTGCTTTTTTACTGATTTCGTTCTTCTTTTAGATTTGATTTTCTTGTCATTCTTGGTTGATTGGAAATGAGAAGTTATGAAATGGCTGGATAATTCTAATTTTTTTTTTTTTTTTCTGTTTTTGTGTTTTTTCCATGTAGCAAATCATCCATCAAGGTCACGAAAACTCGAATAGATGCGATACGGAGAAAGAGGAACGCAATGCAGAGGTTTTTGAAGAAAGACATTGCAGATCTACTTGCCAATGACCTTGAAGTCAATGCGTATGGAAGGGTAAATTCTTGCTCTTCAACTTCTCATTTGAATGGTTATTGTTCTTTTATGCTTCCTGAAATGATTTGTTAGTAATCTTTTATGCTTCTTGGAACTTAATTTTTTTTTCAATTTTTGTTTTCATTGCCATTTTAAGTGATCTTGATTGGTGATGGAAAATGATTTTGATCTTAATGTCTAATATCTTTGCATACTATTTGGTTGGTTCTCTGCAATTGTCAATTACGCTCTGAATGTGTGGCAATTAGTTTGAAATTTGATTTTTAATCTAGGTTGATGCTGTTAGTTATTGAAGCCTTATAGGAAGTTTCATAAAGCAATTCTGATTGCAGTTTTTTGTGGGGTTATAAAACATGTAAGTTTGCAAGTTCTCTTCAGCTCAGAAATTTTGAAGAATTAGATTAGATTGTTTAGGTTCATAGCTTGATTCATTTAGCTAGTCTGACTCTTATATTTTATTCTGTGGAGAATGAGGTGTTCATCAAACGAACATTACAAGAAGGATTTTATTCAACAAGAAATTGGAAGTTAGAGAATTTGCCCGGTAAAGCTCAATATGCATGAATTACCCTCCCATTGCTATAAAAGAGACTCCTATGAAAAAAGTTCCTAGGTTCCTAATTGTCAACCTTCTAAAATTTAGCTTAATGGCACCCATATTGGGAATTCTAGCCATCTCAATGGAATTCCTCAGAATCAATGCTGGATAACCGGATATCCCAATGAACAACTATTACTTCAACCCATTGGAGAGAAGATTCCTTTTCTTTGAAAATCCTTGTTTTTTTTATCTCTTGCATCCCAAATTCATGAAAGAGTAGCATAAGGTTGAAATTCCATGATCTCATACCAGAAATCCCAAAACCTTTGCTCATATCACTGGTTAACTGAAGTAACAACCCAATCCTCCGAATATCTTTGTTCAAGTTGTGGATCTCGATAATATGAATAAAAAGCTTGTGTAGATAGGCTCTTTGTGGCTTTTGGAGTGCATAAAGTTTTTGTTTAGTTTGTAGTGGATCTTGATATTGATGCTTCAATACATCAAGTGGGTGTGATCCTTATAGAGTTCAACCTGACGTTAAGCATGGATTGTAGACAATATTCGTGTCTACGGTCCAATTCTCTCTCAAATACATCCATTTGTAATTAGCTCGCTAATATGGGGATCTGGTTGCTAATAAGTATATTTTATTGTATTGTTTACTCTGGTTCTCCTACCAATTTCATTGTGTTTTTGAATGATTTATGATATGTTCCTGAAATATCTGCTTGGTGGTGAAACAGGCTGAAGGACTTCTACTTGAGCTAAACCTCTCATCCTGCTATGATTTTGTTGAGCAATTCTGTGGTTGCATTCAAAAACAGCTTTCTGTCATGCAAAAGAAGAGGTACACATTAAACTCCTTCTACCTTGATAATTGGTTACTATAATTTGCAACTTAAGAATCTACTATGGCACATTTTACTGATACATTCTATATTTAGGTTTGGTTTACAGATTGCAGTATTTTGATTTATTTATAAAATGGACTGGGTCATGGAAACAACTAACCGATGCCCTTTCAGTTCATGGAAAAGTCCTAATATTGAGAATCCATTGAAATGGCCTAAAAAGTAACCGGGTACTCGTGCTTTGCTTGGACCACTCATGTGGAACTGTTTGTCTAAACAGTTATTATTATACCATCATCATCATACAAAATATATTGTTAGGTACCTATGATCAATTGTTGGACTGTGAAACTGGAGCCTTTTTGGGGATTGACTTTTGGTCCGTGTTTTAATGATTAAGTTGGGTTTGGGTTAAACAATCAGGTTGGGTTGGGGTTGAGACTTTGGGTGGTCCGAAATTTGCCTACATATATATTTAATTCAGTAATATATGTATTTTGTGTTAAAGTTCTTGATACAACCCTAACCAAGTATAATATTAATTACGGTAGCCCATATACACCAGGGCTTAAAGTCTTGATTCTTTCTGGGGTTTAGACTTTGCTGAAACCGAGGCATTTCGACGAATAGCAATATATTTCAGCCAATAGAGGTATCAACTGAAGTATCAGTACATGGTTTGCTATTGTTCCCAGCCGAAATTTGTACCTTCAAGCCAAAATTTGAACCGTGACATGCACCAGTTAAACTCTTTTTACATATCATTTAACCTACCCCAACATAAGCTGAAATTACAAATTTGGTTTGTCTTATATACAGAGTGGAGGAGTTAAGAGTAGTGTTCTGTTTGTGTTGAGTGAATGGAGTTTGGTTTGTTCTAAGTTCTAACCCCCTCAATTTGTTTGGGGTTGGTGTCATCCTGACCCAACCCTAGCTGACTTGAAGGAACCGTCTCTATCAACTGTTTACACCATGAAATGCTTTACAAATGATGTGAAAGAATTTATTGATTTTAAATATTAATATTCTCTGATTCAAGCAAGCTTTACAATAAATATTCTTTACAGGGAATGCCCCGAGGAATGCAGGGAAGCTGTATCCTCAGTAGTGTTCGCTGCTGCAAGATTTGCAGATTTGCCAGAATTACGTGACCTCAGGCATTTATTTACGGAGAGATATGGGAGTTCCTTGGAATGTTTTGTAAATCAAGAGGTGATAATTCATAAAATATATTTCATGTTCCACTTCCGTGAACTCTTTTTTTTTCACGACTGACCAGCTTAATTCTTATTATTAGTTTGTTGAGAAGTTTGCACCAAAGCCTCCTACGAAGGAAAAGAAGCTCCAGTTGATGCGGGACGTAGCACAAGAGTTCTCTATAAAATGGGATTCCAAGGATTTTGAGCAGAAGATATCTAATTCCTCCGCATCTGCAAAGGTAAGCCACCATGAATGGCCCTATTCAGCTGTGCAAGTGAATAAATGATGATCATGAAAATAGAACAAAAGACTTGTACTCTAGAGAGCATAGTGTTTAAACTCGGTATCGGATCAGGGATCGTCCAGGTCCGATACCGAGTTGGATTGCCGATCCAAACATGGCCCAATTTTATTTATTTTATTTTTTTAAATCATAAAAAAATTTAGTTGTGTCAGACGATCCATATTGGATTGTCCGATCTGACTTGTCCGAAACTGAGTCAGATTGTCTGGATCGGGCGATCTGATTCGATTTTGGACCGAGTCAGACTGTCAGAGAACTTTAGCAATTCTTGTGATCGGCTTGGGATCGTGACTCCTCCCGAGCCGACCCAGAGTTGTATCGGCCGGTACTTAGCACTATGCTAGAGAGCATTGCTCTGTCTACTTCTGGCTCTGACAAATAACCTAAATGGCTTCAAGATTACAAAAACAAATATATATTGCAAGAAATGGATGGCGTATTAATTTCCTTTCTAAAATTCTTTACAATACCTTTTGCAGGACCGACGTAAGAAACATGCGTCTTTTCATGATACCAACGTTGATGAACACAAATTTCTCAACGACAATGACGTTGTCTCGAAAAGAGACAATGACGTTGTCTCGGAAAGAGACAACCAGGACATGCCATCTAGACGAAGGCATAAATCCGATGCATATAAACTTCACAATGACAAAGAAGATACTGGTTCAAAAAGAGGTGACCGGGACATTGGAATTCTTCGGAGAGGGGAACTAGCTGATGATGGATACAAGCCACCTAAACTTAAAGAAGAAATGGTTTTGGAAAAAGACAACCGGGATGTTCCATCTCATAGAAGACGGGAGCTCACTGATCATGTATACAGGCCACATGATGGTAAAGATGACTCTGTTCTAGAAAGAGAAAGCCGGGATGGGTGTAGACCATCTAATGGTAGGGAGGATACTGTTCTAAAGAAAGAAAATTATGTCCCTGCTGTTAATAATCTCAAGGATCAACGCAGGCGTTCGAAATCAATAGAAAAGATTCCCGAGGAAGAAGCAGAAAGCATGAAGCCGTTCCATAGATTTGTGCCTCCTCCTTACGTCAAATCAAGAGTTGGCAAGTATGGAACCAATTCAGATGTCCGACATGCCAGCTTGGATGTTAAAGAAGCACCCGTGTCTCCAACACAAAACGAAGATATTTCTTATTACAGATTAGAGATGCATCAAACACAGTCGGACAGTATCAACTACAAAAAGGAAGGGGTTGAGCCTGAAAGAACGAATGGTCATGGTCATGGTCATGGGAAGGATCACCATCATCAGGATGATCTGGTTAGTGAGGCCAAGCCAAAGCCTAGATCAGTCAGGAGGAGACACTCGAAGCTACCACCGGTTCACGCAAATATCAGTGATCTTGAAGGTAGTGTAGATGTGAAGAGTAGTTCAAGTGACAAAAAGCAAGAAGATAATCGAAATGATGTTGATGTAAACAATGAAGAGGAAAATATTATGGATACAATGCTGCTACATTACAGTAAGAAACCTTCAACCTATGAACTCAGCAAGGGAAGAGCAGGGTTGAAACCACCTCCATCACATTATGCTGCTGCTGTTGATCCTGGCGAGTCCCCGCGGATTAAAAATAGAAATAGGTCCCACTTGATCTCAGAATTTGGACCGTCTGCCAGAACAGTTTCTCTCCCACCTGATCCAACATCTCCGGAGGAAGCACGGGGACCTGCTCGAGCTACTTCCTTTCAGCCTGAAATATTACTTCCTTCACGCCATGTCCATCCCAGGCTGCCTGAATATGATGATCTGGCTGGCCGGATTGCAGCCCTGAAAGGGATTTAATGGGGGTAAGAGCAAGTGGAGGTCAGAATCTGTATCTTCTCTCTTATTTACAGGGTTACATCGTCTGTAACAGTCTTAAATTTGTCTCTTCATGGGGGGTCTTCTGTTCTGTTCTCTATTACTCACAGCACGTATAGGAATATATCAATTTCTTTATCCTCTTCTCCTCTATTATGTTCTTAACACTCCCCAGAAAAATTTGTAACCTCACTCCAAATGATAGATCTCTTACTTGTTAAAACTATAAAAATTAATATTGAGATTACTAATAAATGAGATGGAGAGATCAATTGCAGATATTGTTTTCTTGTCAGCATTTGATTACATTATTAAGGTACGTATAATGTTGGTACAGCAAGAATTCACATATTGGTACGGATATAGTTTATCACACGGGTTGGCTCTACTGACACGCTCTCCAGCTCAGGAACTGGAGGTCCCAGGTTCGAGTTCCCGGGTTTACCTGATATACGGTCCTTGTGGATGGGGGGTCATGTATCCGGGGTTTACCCTGTTCTCACTAAGTGGGGTTGGGGGTTTCATGTCAAAAAATAATAAAAAAAAAAATAGTTTATCAGCTTCAAAGATTATCTAAATTCTTGCATGTCAGAGTCCCTGCAATATCAGAAGAAAAGTCCAATTACCCTCTCCTCCCCCAAGATTTGGTTTCCATCTCCCTCCCTAGACAAAGAAAACTAGAAGTGCACATCTTCCCCTTAGAAATTTGAAGATGAGATTGTCAAACCATTCTCCTTAGAAATGAAAACAGTTAATGGGATAGCCAACCCAAACCCAATTAAGAAGCTTCCTGTTCAGGCTTGTTCTACTTCCTTCTCTATGAAAGATGCACAGTTTCTCAGCGCGGCAAGGAGCCGATTCAAGCAATAAGCAAGTTCTATTGTCATCATCCTCTGTATCTCCTTGCACATCTCTGTTTCAGATTTCTTGTGAGAATACAATCCGGGGCACATCAGGACTCAATTTGTGGTGATCTTACTTGTAATTTCAAAAAGTGTCTAAAATGGGAGCTGTTCTGTCATCGATTGGCACATTAATCACTAAACAGAAGCGCAACGTAGACTAATTATGGGAATAAAGTAATTGTATTTCTTAATATATTATTTGAATTGTTTGATTGTCTGAACTTTATATTGAAACCTACAAATTACTCCATTACAACCAACCTTGGAATATTATTGTGAAGTTGTAGTGAGTCCTCTTTTGTATGTCTGTGTGCGCGCGTACCGGAACTATCTTCTTACTATTATAGGGATGACATGTGAAGACCCTATAAATGGAGACTGGATGATCTTATTGCTCTGCTGTTGCACACACACACACACAACAACAACAAGAACATCTGTTTGTAATGGTCATGACAAATAAAGCATTGATAACATCTGCTTGTCCCAAATCCCATGTGATTGACAACCCAAACCAACAAGAACATTAGCAACCCAACAAAGAGTCTTTCAGTTTTCACAGACCATCTTTTTTTTTTTTTTTGGTCTAGGACCCAGTGTCTCCCCAAAGCTGACAACCAAGGGACTAATCACTGTCGCAATGGGTGGGCATTGGTAAATCGCTGACCCAGAGAGTTTTTCCAAGGTGCTGGGACTCGAATTCGGGATCTTTCACCTCCACTCGAGGCA
This sequence comes from Pachysandra terminalis, assembly GCA_031762675.1. Taxonomy (NCBI): domain Eukaryota; kingdom Viridiplantae; phylum Streptophyta; class Magnoliopsida; order Buxales; family Buxaceae; genus Pachysandra; species Pachysandra terminalis. The sequence continues at coordinate 5,235,745 of JAUPMG010000010.1, forward strand.
GCCACCTTGGGATCTAGTGCCCAACCACTAGACCAACCCCACTGGATTTCACAGACCATCTTAGATTCTCTGTTGGTTGGCTATAAAGCCACTTTTAGACTTGGTAGAACAGCAAAAAAGAAGAAAAGAAAAAGGGAAAGTAGTAAAGAAAACCTTCTATTTTAAGTAATCTGATTTGGTATCTATCTTCTCACAAATTTACAAGTAGTTTCTAGCTCCTAGACCCATTTTAAAAATAATTGACTAAATCTAACAACCCCAATTGGATGATCAATGGTAGCTTAGTTTATCTTTTGAACGGTCAAAGACCATCAATTAATCTAATCTCTTTGGGTTCAATTGTTCAAGAAAGAAAGATTAAGAGACCCCTTTATTATTATTGATTCCAAATACATAACATTTATGTGAAAATACTCGCACCTCATAGGCTCTTACTTTTTTTGGTTTTCGCTTTTCCTTTTCCATCCAATCTCTCTCACTTTCGATTTCCGACTTCTGCTTCAACTCTCACAAACACTACCAGATCTCTCTTGTGGGTTTCAGCCCCAAATTCTCTTTCTCTCTCTAAACTACCAGATTTCTCGTGGGTTTCATCCCCAAACTCTCTCTCTCTTTTCTCTAACCTACCAGATTTCTCTTGTGGGTTTCAGCCCCAAATTCTCTCTCTCTCTCTCTCCTTTTAGATGTTCAAATCCTTCACATCTGATCCAAGCTCAACTCACCCAAATCCAAGAACCATAAAAGTAAACAATGGGTTGCACGCAATCGAAGATCGAGAACGAGGAAGCCGTGACCAGATGCAAAGAGCGCAAGCAATTCATGAAAACCGCCGTCGGCGCTCGCAACGCCTTCGCCGCTGCACACTCCACCTATTCCACGGCTCTCAAGAACACCGGTGCAGCCCTTAGTGACTATGGTCAAGGTGAGGTTCACGACCTCCGTCCCTCTCAACCTCATGTGCCTCCCACCATGGACAGTCTCCTTCCGCCACCACCCCCAGTTCCCAACATCTCCCCTCTCCAACGCGCTGCCACCATGCCGGAATTCTCAATCCCCAAACCGGACCCGAAACCGTCCGACACCATCCTTGAAGAGGACGACGACGAGGCTACTAACGACGATGAGGATGGTACCAATTTACGCCAACGAAGCAGCAGCCGTGGGGGGGGCAGAGCCACCACCACCGCCGAAGCGGTGGCGGAGGCGAAACCTCCTCCGTTGCCGTCGTATCATAGCCCTCCTCGAACCCCACCAACCCCACCGAGCAATAGAGCCCCACTCTCTCCACGGGAGATTAGAACTGAAAAGGGATGGGATTACTTTAATATTTTCCAGAGTGTTGATGAGATTCCCAGAACCTCCTTGGGTGATCCCCAGGAGATTAGACCTGAAAAGGATGAAAATGAAGGTGGGGTGTTTGATAGTAGGTTTAGGAGAACTGAGAATGTTGGTATTGGTAATGATGAAGCTGTGAATGTTAGTAGTAGTAAAGTTGAAGAAGTTGAGCCTCCGATGCCGCCGGAGATGGTTGAGCCTCCGATGCCAGAGACAGTGGACCCAGTGGTGATGCCTATGAAGAAGACAAAACGGATGGGTTACTCGCAAACTGCTCCTGCAGAGGTTAAGAGAGGGAGTAAACCTGCAGCAAATGTTAGCTTGTTGGAGATATTGAGTAAGCTTGATGATCAGTTCCTAAAGGCTTCAGAGAGTGCCCATGAGGTCTCAAAGATGCTTGAGGCAAATCGTTTGCATTATCACTCTAATTTTGCTGATAATAGAGGTAATTTCCCATTTTGCAATGTGCTGCAGTCAAAGCTTCTTATAAAATGGTTGTTTCTTTAAAAGATATTAGAAATTTTTTATTTGCATTATCACTCTAATTTTGCTGATAATAGAGGTAATTGCCATTTTTGCAATGTGTTGCAGTCAATTTTTTTTATAAAATGATTGTTTCTTTTAAAGATATTAGAAATTTTGTATTGGCATGTTTGAAGTATTTGCAGCTAGGAGATTGAAACTAGGGATGTAAACGAGCCGAGCCGAACCGATCTTTGTTCAGCTCGAGCTCGTAAACCTTGAGCAAGGCTCAAGATCGTCTCAAGCTAGTTAAAAAATTTTGGGCTCAGGCTCCACTCGCAAAAGCTCGGCTTATAAAAGAGCCAGCTCGTGAAACAAGCTTAGATTAGTACAAATGCATTAATATTATAGTTGATTATTATTATTATATATAATATAATATATTAACATGTGTATTTCATATAATACATAGTATAAGATATAGGAATATGGATGTATAATCTTATATACAAATCGAGCCGAGTTTAACTAAGCCGAGCCTGCCCAAGCTCGGCTCAAGCTCGTTAAGATAATGAGCTTTTTTTTAGCTCAAGCTCGGGTCACGAGCCTAATTATATATGAGCCGAGCCCGAGCCTGAGCCGCTCGTTGACAGCTCTAATTGAAACACAGATGCACCTTTTTTTTCTGGGAACAATCTTTACCCCATATTATATGGTTGGCGATATAATGAAATTATCTAGTATTACAAGTTAAATTTTTAGAGAAACTAACCTCTACATCACATTACAATCCAGAGTTAGCTTGCTTGAATTACCAGTGTTTCCTTTTGCGGTACTAATGGTGTAGGGACAGGAGGAATGGCTATGCAACATTTGATTGGCCAAATGATCTAATGGCTACATGGGATTTTTTTATTTTATTTATTATTTATTTTTAATTATTATTATTTTATTTTTTTTGCATTTGGTTGGAGCTTTGGAACTTTTCGTTACTTTTTTGTTAATTATATTACTATATAACAGAAAAAATACATGCTATTGATTTTCATACTAGCATTCAATTATCATGCAATTTTGTTTGGCAGGACACATTGATCATTCTGCGAGAGTCATGCGTGTTATTACATGGAATGGGTCATTCAGAGGACTACCCAATGCCGATGAGGGGAAGGATGATTTTGATGCAGAAGAACATGAAACGCATGCCACTGTATTGGATAAATTGTTAGCCTGGGAGAAAAAGCTTTATGATGAAGTGAAGGTGTGCTGCAACATTTTAATTGGTCCCATCCTGTTGCCCTCTATTCTCATCAACTTTTTTCTTGCTAAAACTATGGTACCAAGAAAAGAAAAATCGGGTACAGTACCTGAAAGACTAGTGTAAAAGGGGCGCCTTTTTACTGTGATGGGTGCATCCTTACAGTGTTAGGGCGCACCTGTGTTTGTGCAAATTGCCTGTGCTTTGGCAATTTGCATGTGTCAATTGTCTCTGCATTGTCAATTTTAATTAAATCACCAGGATGCTCTCGATTTGTGGATACATGGATGTACTAACACTGTGGGATGCACCCATCACAATAAAATGGTGCACCTTTTACACTTAACTTCTGGGGTACAATATATTTTTTTCATTACCATAGTAAAACTCTTTTCTTTTTCTTTTATCATTTATTTCAAGTGCTCATGGTCGGTTTCTTTCAGTTTTTGCTTGTTGACTTTCTTATTAGTTTTTTTTTTTGATCGGTAATAAAAGTTTCTAGTAAATGAAAACCAAAAAACCTTAAAAACTGTACAGAAAGTATGCATGTGTATGCACGAACACCCATAAAAAGAAAAAATCAGCTCAAACTGTCCCACCACAAACCCCATTTACAATTAAACTCCAAAAAACTAACCCCCCAAACTCTGGATATTTAGAAACCCAAAAGAATAACAATTGCAATGTGTCATCAATCAGCTTATGAATATCCTTTTCCTGATCCTTAAAAATTCTCTGATTTCTTTCGCACCAAACTGTCCACATAATTGCAGCCGGACATAAATTCCATAATATACAGCTTTTACTCTTGCCCCTCTTTTTCTTCCTCCAACCCCAACTGTTGAGTGCTTCCTTAACATTCTCTCGTTGAACCCACTCAACCTTGAATCTTTTTAGGAAAGAGTGCCAAATCTTTCGAGATTCCTCACAATGTAGTAGCAAGTGCGAGGCATCTTCCTCCTCTTTCTTACACAAACAGCACCTTGAAGCCAAAGACCACCCTTGCCTTTTAAGGTTGTCACAAGTGAGAATCTTATTCTGCGCAGCAACCCAAAGAAAGCAAGTCACCTTGGAAGAAGTACCCGAATACCAAATTAGTTTCCACGGACCCTCCCACCCTCCCTCATCCATCATCGAATCATACATTGCTTTAACCGAGAACTTCTCCCCATCCTTCCCTCTCCATATTCTACAATCCCCACCCTCTCTCACCTTGACGCTTCCTAACCTCTCCACCAAATTTACAATCTCATCCATCTCCCAATCTAGAATATCAATTGTCAGTTATTAGTTAGCACATGAAAACTGACTATTGATGGTTTTAGAGTAGTTCTATTATTGAATCTTACAGCAGTTGCACATACTCTTTTGAGTGTCTTGTACCTCTTTAATGACCTATGTACTTCAGCGGGCTGATCATATGATGCTGCCCTTATGGTTATTTTACGTATGCAGCCGTAGTTTCAGTTCTTATATATCTGATTTTATAATTTGGATATGGCCTTACTGAGATTCAGAGGGACTTTTATTTAGTTTTCATGTCTTGTATATCTGTTGGACATATGGAGTGAACAGCTTTCCCCCATCACCCAAAGAGAGAGAGAGAGAGAGGTTTTTTTTCCTCCTTTGTGGGTCCATCTAACCCAACTTTCCTCCATCACCCAGAGGAGGGAAAGGGAGGGAGGGAGGGAGAAGAGTTTATTAAGGGGCCAATTGATTAAGGGCCGGTATAATCAGGTCAAAAGATTATTTTGCTTATGGGCCTAATTTGGATGGACTTAAATTGCTAATGGTGTTAGGGAAAGAAAAATATGCTTTATGAATGTCTTTCTGCTTTTTACATTGATATCAAGCACTCATGGCTGATTTCTGTTCAATTTTTTTCTTGTTAACTTTTAGCATTTTAGGTATCACATGAACACTGATAATTCATGGTTTAGTGTAGTTCTGTTCTTTTGTGAAAATAGTGGTGTGTGATTGACACATAAGTTGTGCATGCTCTTGCACCTCTGAAATACACGTTTTTCTTTTTTATTTTTATGCTGTGATATTATTATTATTATTATTTTTTTTTATGATCAATAACGAAGAATGATATAAAAGGGGAGAGAATGTACAAACAACAAAGAAAAGAAAGTAATCAGTTCCCCAAGAAAGAGAACTAATTACAAAGAAAACAAAAAAACATAAGCAGAAATCAAGCTAAAGAGACCCATATAACCCAAAAGGACTCGACATCACAATAATGGTATCCCAGCATCTTATAAGATCAGATGTAGAAATATTCTGGAGCTCAGAAATAACCCCACACCACGCAGCCGTGACACCCATAATAATATCAATAATCTTCGAATATTCTTCTAGAACTCCTCCAAGAATCTTCGAATATTCTTTTGTTGCGTTCTCCCCAGATCTCCCAAAGAATACAGAAGAAAAGAATCCTATATATAATCTGACCCTTCTTTCCCAAAGCGGAAAATCCTCACTGATCAAAAAATCTTTCACATGTCTCGGGGGTGCCCACATCACACCAATATTTCTCACAAAAGATCCTCACACCTTCGCTGCATACTCACAAGAAAGAAAAAGATGGTCAACAGATTCTTCATTTTGCTTACACATCACACAAATATGAGGGGACAGAGCCATGAATTTTCTTCTCCTCTGAAGATTATCTGCAGTATTAACTCGATTAAGGAAGGCGGTCCAAACAAATACCTTAACTTTGGGGGAACTTTGGAATCCCAAAGACGAGAGGTGGAAAACGAAACCATGGGATTAGAACTACACTTTCAAATAGAACTAAAGAAAGATTTACAAGAGAAAATACCACTAGGATCCAAGCACCATACACGAGAATCAGGGGCAGACTCATCAATGACCACATTCTTGAGACGTTCCAATAGAGTGCCTAACTCCTCCACCTACCTCTACCTCAGGACCCGACGAAGAGGAAGGTCCCAAGAAAGACCCGAGATAGACCAACTCAGAACATCTGACACGAAGGATTCCTGACAACAGACTAACCGAAAAACTCTAGGAAAGCAGGAATCAAAGGATTGATCTCCCCACCAAACATCAGTCCAAAATCGAATATTCAGCCCTGAACCAACATAAAATCTAACATTGTTGAAGAAGACAAGAAATAAAGAGGTGATATTCTTCCTAGCACTGGATGCGTTAATATTAGCCCTTGGATTGACATCCCAATCATTTGAATGTACACCAAATTTACTAGCAATGACGGAACGCCACAAAGCCTTTCTTTTCGTGCTAAACCTCCATAACCATTTGCCCAAGAAAGCCTGATTTCGAGAATGAAGATTCCCCAGATTAAGCCCACCTGTCCCTAGCGTTGCAAACAACATCCCATTTCACCAGATGATCCTTTTTAGCCCCTCCACCCTCCCGAAGAAAATCACGTTGAAGTTTTTCAATACTATTTATTACTGCCTTTGGCGCCTGAAACAAGGACATATAATAAGTGGGTAAACTACTAAGAGATGCTTGAATCAAAGTGACACGACCTCCAAGAGATAGGTAATTGCGTTTCCACGCCTCCATTCTTTTCTCCATTTTTTCTAAAACCGGCGTCCAAAAATGGATGCTCTTTTGATTCCCATTCAATGGCATACCCAGATATTTCATCGGCCACACTCCCATTCCACAACCCATTAACGCAGAACACTCCTGAAGATAAGTCTCCTCCACATTAATGCCAGATAAACTACTTTTGTCCAAGTTCACATTCAAACCCGATATCATCTCAAAACATTTCAATATACTTTTAATCCAAAATATATTATCCTTAGATGCTTCCAAGAAGAAGATTGTATCATCAGCAAACTGCAAATAAGAAACAATGATACAATCTCTCCCTACTCTAAAACCCTGAATCCTGCCAAGATCCTCTGTTTTCCTAAGAAACCTACTCAGTACATCACGTACAAGGGTAAAGAGGAGAGGGGATAGCGGATCCCCCTGCCTAAGACCACTTGATGACGGAAAAAGACCCACTATACCCCCATTGAGACAGAACGAGAATTGAACATTACTGATACAACCCTTTATCCACTTGCACCACCGATCTGAAAACCCTTTCCACCTAAGAACGGACTCCACAAAGTTCCACTCTACCTTATCATAAGCTTTTTCCAAATCGACTTTCAACACAAATCCTGGCTCCCCCGATACTTTTCTATCTTCAATGCACTCATTAGCAATAAGGATACAATCCAAAATCTGTCTCCCTTTTATAAATGCACTCTGATTACTAGACACCAAATCCCTAATCACCTCTGTTAGTCTATTTGCAAGAACTTTGGCAATTATTTTATACACACTAGTTGTGAGACTAATGGGTATAAAATCTTTAGTACTCACCGCTCCTTTAACTTTAGGGATAAGTCCAAGGAAGGTACAATTGGTGGCTTTGTTGATAATCCCACTTGAGTGGAACTCCTTGAAGATCGTCATCAAATCCTCCTTAATACAATCCCAACAATCCTGATAAAAGGCCAAAGTAAAACCATCAGGACCCGACGCTTTATTTCTGTCAAGATCCCACACCGCCTTCTTGATCTCTTCTAACTCAAATTCTCTATCTAACCAACCCACTCTACATTCCTCAATTTTTGGGCTCTCCACCCTACTTAAGTCAAACACCCATTTCTGCTCAGAGGAATAAAGTTTCCTGAAAAAGTCAGTTAACTCCTTTTCAATATCGTTAGGATTTTCCACAAACCCGGACTCAGTCAGCAACATAGAAATCTCATTTTTTTTCTTCCTAATGTTCACCATCTTATGAAAACATTTTGTATTACCATCACCTTCTTTGATCCCCAAGGGCTTTAGATTTTTGTCTCCAAAACATCTCCTATTTTTTAAGAATCTCCTCAAGATCTTTTTTCAACCTTCTCCTAATTTCCGAATCGTCACCCTTAAGCCCTACATCCTCTTCGTTACGATCCAACTTACCAATATTCTCCAACAATTCCTTTTTTTTATCCGGGATCCATCCAAATACCTCCTTATTCCATTCCTTAAGTTTACCTTTAATCTCCTTTAAAGCCCTCATGAACTTAAATCCTTCCCATCCCCCCAAAGAGGGCATACCTTTCCACCAGTTACTAATCATATCTTTAAACTTAGGATGAAGGAGCCACATGTTCTCAAATCTAAACGGAGGGGGACCCCCCGAAGTGCTCCTATCTGTGATAATCAAAAGAGGGTTATGATCAGAAATGGGTCTAGGCAACACCCCTCAAAGAAGTATGAGGAAAATGGGATTCCCAACTGGGAGACACTAGAATCCTATCCAATTTACTACACACAATTCTCTCCTGAAGATTTGACCAAGTAAAAAAAGCCCCTTGCAGTGGATAATCAAACAACCCTACTTCATCAATAAAAACAGCAAAATCCTTCTTACTTCTAGTGATTCTACTACCCCCGGATTTCTCGTGAGAAAATCTGATGACATTAAAATCACCGTTAAGGCTCCAAGGGAGGTCCCAAATCCCTTTCACACTTCTAAGTTCCTCCCAAAAAAGACTTCTAATCCTAGGTTTATTAGGACCATAAATACCGGATAGCACCCACTCAAACCCGTCACTCACACTCTCAAATCTAATTGAAAGCGAGAATCGACCCTTCCACACATCCACTTTCTTAACAATATCAACATCCCAAATGATACATAATCCCCCCGACCGACCAACTGATGGAACAAACTCCCACTCTTTATTTTTTAAAAACCCCATCTTCCTTAAGATCCGTTTTGAGACAATTTCCATTTTAGTTTCTTGGATCACTAGAATATCCGGCCTACATTTCCTTCCTAACTCTTTGACAGCCCTTTTTTTTTCATTCCCTCCCAGACCTCTCACATTCCAACTCATAATTCTCATTGAGAAACTCTGTTTTCCTTCCCCAACCCCTGCTCTCTAGTATTCCTCCTATAATATTAAGTAGATTCCTGCAAATCACTATCCTTCTTCTGTTTATCTGCAAGGTCATCATTCATTTTCTCCAACCTCCCTCTGAATTCTGATACGACTTGAGCTAAAGACACTGCAATTCCTTAAGGAGAAGAAGCCCGAATTTGAAAGTCAGAAGCAATAGTCTCAATTCCTTCCCAACCAACATCCGCCCCACTATCTTTCACCACACACTCTGCATTTTTCCAAAAATTTTGAACGAGGACAAGACTGGGCAACCTTCACATCTGAACCAGTACAATCTTTGGGCATTTCAGATACCACGGTATTAGCACTTGGAGAAGAACCTGAGTGTCCATCCTGCAAGCTCATGTTAGTGTTAATCAAAGAAAGGGAATCATCCGAAAGACTACAATTAATAGCACCCTCACCTGAAATAAAACATACCTCATTAAGCTTTGATACATTTTCAACGTCTAGTGAACTAGTAAGGAGAACATAGGATCCTAACGCACAATTATCACTGAACTCAGAAGGATCAGAAACATTCATCCTAATGGTATCACCGCGAGCGTCTACTCGAGGAGAAGGAGCACAAGGATCTTTCCCATCAGATCTATGATCAGAGCACAGCACCAGATGAATCGCATTACCCATATCGTTCAAACCTGACTCAGCCGTATCCCCTTTCGTGGTATCTACTGTGCATCATCATCATCCCCATGAGAACCACAGTCAGGATCTTTATGAGACAATAGTAGGAGCAAAAATTTGCTGTTCCTTAGATTCTTTCATAGTTGAGGAGAGAAGACGCAAATCTCTTTCCTCCCACAGAATGTAACCTCTACAATACTTAATTCTTCGTCAGCGACGTGCGAGCACACCAGAGAAAAGACAAAGGGATGTGAGTATGCTTAAGACAAAAGATCGTCAATAAGATATTTAGAAGAGTGTATCACTTCATCCCTACTGCCAGAACCATCTTTGCCCAAAACTTGATACAAGTCCATAGCTGACCCCTCAACAAAAGTCTTCGTCCCCCTGAGATCAAATCCTTTATCACTGACTGACGAAGAAGTATCATAAGAGGATAGGATGGGAGAAGGTCTAATCTGAGTAGGATAAACTCCCATAGGAGTCATCGCTGAACCAAGCCACGTCGGCGCAGCAGAGGAACCATATGTATCGTCTCCATTGCACTTTTCCACCGAAGAAGACATCCCTAGAAACTTCTCCACAGTTTGAGATACTAAATCCTCCAAAACGATACCCAAGCCTCCACTAACATGGTCAAGCGCTTTTTCCGCCTCAGGTCCGTGCTCTAACGAACTTGATTGCCCATCATCCTTACTACCAACTTTTGGGCCGAAGCCTGTACCTGCATCAGATCCATTATCAAAATAATAGGAGGGCCCATCACCCTTCAAGTTGGTAATTGGCGGGATTGCTAACATTGAATTTTGATTCTCCTCGACCAAAAGCTGGTTAGTGGGCCCCTCCACAGCTACCATGTTTCCCTCAGCCGCCCTAACTCCCACCCCCTTACGACACGTGCCCAGGTCGTGGTCCCCCCTCTTTGACCACTTGTATCTTCTTCCCCAAACTTCTCTGTCGCTGCATACCGCCCTGAACTGACCGGATTTTTCGCCGGAAAAGAAACATATAACTCGTAGCTCCTCGATCCGTCCCACAACACCATAAGTCTTGGGATTTTTCTAAAGAAGGTCTCCTTCACCCTTATCTCCACTCTACCCATCCCATTATTCATAATATTACGGTCTCCCATGTCAATGGTACCCCCACAACATTGACCGATCATGTGGAATGTTTCCTTTGCTAACAAATGCAATGGAATTCCTTCAACCACCATCCAAACACCATTATTGTCCCAAGGACCCGACACAATACCTTCCTCGAAATACCATCTGCTCAAGAGAATGTCTTTGTGTGGTCCCAAATTTAGGACCTTCATTTGTTTCAACGATCTGGCTTGACTTTCAGACTCCGCGAAGAGGATTGCTTTTGCTTTGTTAATTATTATTAAATTATTGTCCCCCATTCCCGGACATGCCAACCGAATTTTTGCTCGGAAATCCTCCCAATTACATGGTTGAAATTGAGCTACACAAGAAATCGCAAGCGACCACTTCGTGCTAGAGGGACATGCGTTAATCACTGTAGCCCATCCCAAATTCGCCACCCCTCCCAAAACAACATTTCTGGTAATAATATCTTTAGTCCCGGATGCGCCGCTCGCCACCACATGATTATCGTTCCTCTTCCCATCGTTTCTCTCGCGTCGGTGTTTTCCGTGACGGAAGATATCGACTCCTTAACATAACCCCAACCATTATCTTGGTAGCACTTAGGCAGGAACAGCAATCGATGACGCGATTCATTGATTATCGAAGTGATTTTAAGAAATGACCCTCTGCTGTTCTTCCTACATTCCAGCATCAGAACGCGACCTGCAACTCTTGACGACCCCATGAAGCCATATTTTTCTTCCTGGTTGCAAAGCCTCTCCAGCTTCTGAGAAAGCCACTCCACTTCCTCTCCTTGCATTGTGAGCCAGCTTGACAACTTTCCTCTCCTCTCTGTAATCCGTAGCCATTTGTTCGTACCATTCTGATACCCTTCAAAACAAACCTCTTTGCCTTCCACTTTGATTACTTTCCGAGCAACTCCGTTCGCTCCTATGAAATTCTTGTTCGACATCGAAAACTTTCTCCTTGCCTTTGTTCTTCTCCAGGTTCCCCTGAGGTGAGCAACTCTCTCTCTCTTATGCTGATATATTTTGCTCCTTTTGGTATCAACTATTTTTAAAATCTTGCAATTTTATTCTTTGAATTTTTTGTTTTTGATAGGTAACGAACAGTATATTAATAGAACCAAAAACGGTACAAACGTTGGTGCACTGCTAAATATTATTCGGGAGCATTGAACCTAAACACATATCAGCAGTACAGGGAACCTTCAAAGTTATCTGTTAGTAGTATTTTATGTATTATGGTATCATGATCAAATGCTCATTTTCTGAATCATAAGTGCTTAACATCTTTTATTTAACCTGCTGTTAAGGTATCGATTATCATGAATCTTATTGTAGTTTGACTCATGATGGATAGGCAGGTGAGCTTATGAAACTTGAATATCAGAGAAAGGTTACTTTGTTGAACAAGCAAAAGAAACGTGGCAGCAGTATTGAAGGACTGGAGAAAACAAAAGCAGCTGTAAGTCATTTGCATACAAGATATATAGTCGACATGCAGTCATTGGATTCGACAGTGTCAGAAATAAATCGTTTGCGTGATGATCAGCTGTACCCAAAACTTGTTGCACTTGTTGACGGGTAAGTTTCCCTGCATGAAAGAGAAAATTGACAGAAGTTTAAAAATAAAAGTTTGAGATCTTAGCTGATTTGGATTTTTTCTTGTGTGTTTTTGGCTAAAATCTTTCCATGTGAAAATTTTAATAGTTTTTCTATATATTGATAGATCTTATTGCATCAGAAGTCTGCCTTCCATTGTTTTCATATCGTCTTTTCTGGTATGGATGTTGCCTGTGGTGCCTTTTTCTTTTATTTTGCAGGTTTCCTTCCTTAGGGAGCCTGTTTTGTATATTATACTCCTCTCTTGTCTTAATAAAATTTCATTATTCGTCCAAAAAAAAAAAAGATTACACCGGGCTATCCAATTTGAACAACCAGGCAGCTACAACACAATAAGAAGAAGAAACAATGAATAGACCAAATACAACGAGAACTAATGAGAAATTAAAAACCACCCATCAAGAGCGAAAATCTCCATGATGTAGGAACTAACGAGATATTTATTTATTCATTATTTTTATGAGTGCCACCATGGGCTTTGACAGACCATCCCATCAAGCACCTGATCAATTTTTGATCCATAAGGCTCCTCTTGGGGCCATGATGTACCACTGGTGCAGGACAGCAAGAAGCTCTTCTGGTATTGGCTTGAACAATAAATAAAATAAGAAAGAATAAAGAGAAAAGAAGGATAATATAGCACAGTCTCACTGCCATGGCCTTGAACAGATTGGAGTTCCACCAATCTGAAGCAGTGATTTGGTAGTGGAGTCTGACCACACTAGAGAAGAAGAGAAGTCTCACATCAATAACACAAACCGTGTTGAAAATAATAATCTTATTCTGTATTGTATTCCGAAAGAAAAGATTACACCCCTATTTATAGAAATAATTTCCCTGCGTAGAAACATTCTCCTACTTACACTCAAACTAGGAAAAGATAAAGATAATCCCTATCTAAACTTATTTCTATCTTAACATATTCTCCTACTCAAACTCTAATCAGATTAGATAAGAGTCGCAATTACTTACTACTGCTGCTAATAAGACTGGGCGAATGGTCTATAGGAAGCTTGTGGGTCAACAACCAGCTAATAGGCTGGTGCCCATTATATGGGTTAATCCAAGAATTGGCCCAACTAGGCATGTACAGGCGAAAGCATGCTAACAAGTTGGCTGGGCTTACTGAACCGTTCCACGTCAACCACCCACCAAAACCCATAAGCCAATTCAATCTGTTCTTATATTTACTGTCATGACTTGTCTGGTCCTCTTTATATGGTGATGCACATATTGGAAAATCCCATATCTTTCAGCATCTAGTATTGTACTAGTCCAAAGCACACCAGGTTTCATATGAATGTCCCAAGTTTCAAATATCAACCTAGCCTAACTAGAATGGTTGTCCATGACTAGTTTCACCGCATTATCCTTGCCAACGTCTTCAGCACATTATTATGTGGTTTAGGTTATGATCTGCACCTTCAGGCCATTAAGTGAGTCTGAAACATAATTCCTAATGAACAATTACACAAAGTAGGGCCTTTTTATCATCAAGAAATCCCACTTGACAGTAATAGTAAAATGTGCTTCTTCCCATGAAACCTGTCAGTCTCTGTTTGAAAATCAATATAGTTTGGTCAATATTAGCCAGAAAGTTACTGTTTCCTGGGGCTCATGAAATTTTATGTTATTAGTAATTTAGTACTACATAAGTTTTTATAAAATTCCAGTAAACTTCAGGTTGATTTTGACTAGAACACTGTAAAGTACGAGTGTTTAGTATGATACATTTCTTCTGTTGAAGTGTGGAAATATTTAAATTGAAGCCTATTATTTCAATGAAACCTACTTTTGTCTTAATTATAGTTTTTGGGCCATATGTTTGAGTCTATTGATCGTATGCTGCATCTGTTAATGGGGCTTAATTTGGGTTGAAGTATTGTCCAAGTGGCCTACCCAAAGGGTTCCTTGCCAGGTGGATAGTCTGGATCAGCCACATGATCATTGCTCCACACAGCAGATATAGTCATTATCTCTATCTCACCAGGCAACTAAACCTGGTGAGGCAAACCAGAATACTTTTCACTAAATATACGTTTTCCATGCTATTTTTTCAATTATTTAGTTATAAATATGAGGAAAAATGGTTGAAAATGTATATTCTTTACTTTCATATATTTGGATTGAAGTGCAATGAGCTAGGAAAACGGTTTGAACCAGGTAAAACATGGTGGTCATAATGGTGGTGTTGCGGCTATATGTAGTGTTGGCAGTGGTGCAATCGCTAGAGTTGTTGGTGGTACCATTGCTGGAGGTTATGGTCAGGCCATCAATGCTAGTAGTGGTGGAGGTATTGCCAAGGAAGTGGTGGTGATACCAATTTTTTAGGTAATGGTCATGTTATGGGTGGTGGTAGTGGCTATGTCACCGTCAAAAGTGATTTCATCATCATTAAAGTGGTGGTATCATTATTATAAATGTTGATGGTGCTATCGTCACCAGAAGTTATGGTAGTGATGGTGTTGCTGCCAGAAGTTGTAGTGGTGGTATCATTGCTAGAGGTGGTGGTGAACATGTCGCCACTAAAGATGGTGGTGGTAGTAGTGGCAACAGTGCCATTGTTGGTGGTGAGTCTGGTGAAAGTGATGACATTGCCACCGCCAAAAATGGTAGTAATGATGGTAATTATCATTATCAAAGGTGATGATCATGTCATAGGTGGTGATAGTGGTTATGCCCATAGTGTTTAAACTCGGTTCCCGGCTCGGGATCGTTCTAGGCCGATCCCGAGTTGGATCGGCGATCCAACTCGGGATCGGCCGAGACGAACCACCTCATTTAATTAAAAAAAAAAAAAAAAA
>JAUPMG010000010.1:5251033-5266555 GCA_031762675.1 Pachysandra terminalis
TTCGGATATTCCGATTTCACTATCGGATCGAATTCGGATCACCTATTTCATAATCCGTCGAATTTCGGATCGGATTCAAATTTTCTGATTTCACTATGGGATCGAACTTGGATCAGTTGCGATCCGGTCCAAATCTGACCCGTTGATAGGCCTACTTATAGGTAGTCTTCCTTGACCCTGTTGCTTGTGATGTGAAGCATCGCTGAGAGCAAAATTATAATTTTTTTTGACAAAGTACATCAAGTGAAGAAAAAATTATAATTTTGCTCTCGGTGATGTTTCACACCCCCACATAGTTTACATCACTGAGGATCCGGCTCCCTTACCCATTAGGTTTTACCAAGCATATTTTTAATTTTAAAAAGTGCTTTAATAAACTATAAGCTAAAATAAGTACTTATATAAACCAAGGCAAACGCAGCCTTAATTGTTTCATATGAGGTTCTTGCTATAAAAGGGTAGCTTCATTTATTTTTTCTTTTATTGTATAGGAAGATGGCTTCCGGTGGTGGTGGTACAATCGGTGTTGTGACATCTTCCAAAGATAGTAAAAATGAAGAATCGGTTACTGGATCGTCGGTGGCGGCGGCGAATACTCAAAAGGGTCGGTGCTTGTGCTCGCCGACGACCCACGATGGCTCGTTTCGTTGCAGGTTTCATAGGTCGGTGTCTTCGAGTTGGGTGATGAAGCGATCTATGTCCATGCCTTCTGCTTCCAATAACTCTGCAGCATCTCTCTCCCCCAAATCGGTGGATTCTACATAGACCACTACGATGGAAGGGGTAAAAATGTAATTGTACAAAGTTCAATCTTTCTGTACTATTGCTTCCTTAATTATAAACCTTCTTTCTCCCAGATTTTGTGAAGTACAAGCATGTATCAGTCTTTAAGATCTCTTTGTTTTTTACAAATTTTACTTAAGTCTTCCCTCTCAAATCTTTTCAATCAAATCTTCGTAATCTCAATTTTCTTTGAATGATTCTACTAAATCTTTTAACCAAAATTTTAATATCTCAATTTTCTCTTTGAATCACTCCTTGAGTTGATAAGATACTCCAATACTCAATTACTCATCGTAATATCATACTCCCGTATATTAGAGTGAACATAATTTTGTTTTTATTAATTATTTTTTCCTATCTAGCACAACAATAGCTATCCATTATTGAAAGAAAATCATGTGGAGGCGTGAAATCAGTAACCCCTTGCTATGGTTAAGGTGGACACCAGTTTAGGGTTGATTTTGTCTTAGGGTTTTTAGATTGATTGGTTGCCAGTTTCATCAATGCTTTCCTGGCATCATGTGATTGATACTGTCAAAAAAATTGCATGAATAAATCGAAGAAAATTGACTTCCACCAATACTAGGCTCGGACTCATTTTCGTCCTAAGATTGATGATTTTACATAATCCACACCTTATGGGAGCTCCATACTTCACCCTCACCCACTCAACTCAAGCGATGTATATGCTACGATACAAAATATGGAGATAGATCTCAATCAATGACCCATCTCATGATATCTAAAATAATTTTATACTCAGACAAGATATTTGTTATGTATCCACACACCATTCAATCATGGCATGTTATTTTTATCGACGTGGATCTCATAAGTAATGCATACATGTCATTTACATGTTCTATGTTGAATGGGGTTTAGTACATAACAAATACCCCATTGGGGCATTAGGGAAAAAAAAATTCTATATTTAGTAATAATCTTCGCATATAATTAAAGCAACTAACTTAATAAAATGTGGTGACATGTACTTATCTGATAAATGTTATCCTTTAAGATTACTTTTAATAGCCGGAAAGGTTGCTTATTTTGGATATGATCACATTTAAGAAATTTTCAGTTTTGTCCCCACATGTCAAACACTTCTCTTCAAAATTTTAAGTATTTTCTTCAGATTTTGATGTATACTTTCTTCATATTTTAATGTGATGAAGCACTAGGTCTGAGTTTTGATTATGTAGGGGGCCGTTTCATTCGAGGCTTATTCGGTCGTTAATTTCAGGGTCTCAAAGATTAGTCGTGGTGCACGCAAGCTGGCCAGGACACCCAAATTATCAATTTTTTTTTTTTTAAATATTAGACTAAAATTTTGAAGATAACATGTCAAACGATAGAATTACTTGGTGTCACACACCATAATTAGAAGGAAAATTTTTTTAAGTCCGAACAAGGAATTTACTAATACCCTTACATCATTCAGCATAGGACATTTTAATGCCATAAATGTATAACAAGTGGAACCACACGTACAAAACAAATATGTCCTGATTTGAACGGTGTCATGACATAACAAATACCCCGTTCGGATATATAATTATTTTTTCAAGCTTGTGAGATAGGGTGAAACTGAA
This sequence comes from Pachysandra terminalis, assembly GCA_031762675.1. Taxonomy (NCBI): domain Eukaryota; kingdom Viridiplantae; phylum Streptophyta; class Magnoliopsida; order Buxales; family Buxaceae; genus Pachysandra; species Pachysandra terminalis. The sequence goes on from JAUPMG010000010.1 coordinate 5,253,409, forward strand.
CCAAACCCAACCTCAACCCAAACCCGATATATAATTATTGACCTCCCTAACACATAACTCTATTTCACCTTTTAACACACACACACACACACATATATATATATATATCTTAAATAAATGTATATCATTTTAATTCTATTTAAAATACTTATTAATCTTACTTATTCTTCAAATATGATGTTTTGCTTTGCATTTTTGTATGTTATACACTGGATATTTTAAATTTTTAATTCTTTTATAAGTCTATTTTGAAATATCATTCAAAACTATTGATTTTTAGTTCTAAACATACAAGAGGAATTAAAGTTTTTAGAACTGGACCAAGCTCTTTGATCTGGACGGATCGGGCCTTTACTTTGGAACCCAAGGTCAGGTCGGGTTGGCATGGCATACATAAAGGAGGGAGTGCTTTGTCATTTTTGAAAAGGAGTGGGTGGTATCTGGGTATTAAACTAAACAGTCCAAACTTCACATTAGAGACTCCGAGTCTCCGACGAGACCGTACCGGAAAACAATGGCGGCTAAGGGCGAACCAGTCAACTACTCTCCACTTCCTCCACTTCGGGAACAGCAACAACAACATTACGTCGTCCTTCCTCTCTATTATTCTTCCGGCTACCGAAGACTCCGACTCCGGCGAAGCCTCATCTGCTTGTCCTCTCTCTTCTTTCTCGCCGTCGCTACCTTCTTAATCTGGCCGTCCGATCCAGACCTCGAAATCGTCCGTCTCGATCTCAACCATATCCGCATTAACACATCTCCTCGAATCTCACTCGACATCTCGATGAATCTCACCATCAAAGTTCGTAACAGAGATTTCTTCTCGTTCGATTACCGATCCCTCGTCGTTTCGATCGGGTACCGTGGGAGGCAACTAGGGTTTGCGACTTCGAATCAGGGACGCGTGAGGGCGAGAGGATCGTCGTATGTGGAAGCTACGCTTGAACTTGACGGACTTGAGGTTCTTCATGATGTATTCGACCTAATCGAAGATTTGGCTAAGGGTTCTCTTCCTTTCGATACTGTTACGGAAGTTCGAGGCGAGCTAGGGCTTTTTTTCTTTGATCTTCCTCTCAAGGTAAGAGAACTGCTCCATTTTCGAAATTATTCGATTTGTCTGAACGTGTTGATGAATGTTGAATTTGGTTTGATTTGAAAACTGATTGAAAACATGTGAACTGAAAATTAGATTTTGCTCTTAGTCTTAAGAAGCTATTAGCATCTATATGCATTGATTCACCAAAAAATCTCATTGATCCAGTTTATTTGGACAATTTTTTCCCCGAATCACAGCGGAAGTTTTAAAAGAATGATTCAAAGATACACAATTCAAGTGATATCAAACAAAAATTTCAGGAAGAGAAGACGCTTTCAAGGCACGAATGTACCTAAAATTATTTCCTTTATTAAGAAATCCCTGAGGATGACAACCATTAAATTCTTAAGTGATAGAACTCAACTTAGAATTGGACTCTACTTACAAAAATGAAAATGCTTTGTCACTTTAAAAGGTTCCAAGATGCAGATTTGCTAGTAGGGCTGTCAAAGAGCCGAGCTTGAACTCTATAATTAGGCTCGTGAGCCAAGCCTGAGCCCGAAAAAAGTTCATTATCTTAACGAGCTTGAGCTGAGCTTGGGTAGGCTTGACTCAGTTAAGCCTCGACTCAATTTGTATATGAGATTATACATTCATATGCCTATCTTATATTATATATTAATATTAAACGTACATATTAATATATTATATCATATGTAATAATAATTAATCAACTATAATATTAATGCATGTGCACTAAGCTAAGCTTTTTTTGCAAGTCCAGCCTTTTACGAGCCAAACTTTTTTTAGCCGAGCTTGAGCCCAAAATAATTTAAAGAGCCTGAGCGTAAAAATTTTTAACGAGCTTGAGCCGAATGCGAGGCTTGATCAAGGTTTACGAGCCCGAATCTAGCTGGGAAAAGCTCGGCTCATTATCAGCCCTATTTGCCAGTTTGAAGTTGCTATATCCTTGATCTTGATGAAAAATAGTAAAGATTATAATGGTTTATCATATATGTGGTTGTTAGGTCCATGGAACATTTATCTCATAATTAATATTCCAGTATAAGTAAGAACTGGAATAATATTATAACAATATAGTCGTATTATTCATGTGCCAAGGTATACTCTGTATTCTGTAAGTATTATATGTATATTCTTAATGAATTCCAGAGATTACAAATGATGATGACTAGGGGTGCAACTTGGTTCGGTTTGACAGCAACCCATGATCAACCGACAACATTGGTAAAGGTTAAATCCAAAATCAAACCGAATTGTGAATCGAACTTCACATCCCGGAAACTGAACTGAATTGAAATGGAAAACCCTAAACCCAAATTGCAGTTTCGATTCGGTTTGGGTCGGGTTAGTACAATGTTTTTTAGAATTACATTATATGTAAAAAATATCATATTTTATATATGATATATCATACATATCATATATAATTAGGACTGTCAACTAGTCGGGCTTGATCTCTATAATTAGGCTCGCGAGCCGAACCTAAACTCGAAAAAAAGCTCATTATCTTAACGAGCTTGAGCCGAGCTTTGGTAGGCTCGATTCGGTTAAAGCTATGCTAGGTTTGTATATAAGATTATACGTCTATATTCCTATATCTTATATTATGTATTAATATTAAACATATGTTAATATATTATATTGGTGATCAGGTGGTCTAATTAATCCCACTAAATACGTGGTGCTATCTTAGAAGCGCGTGGGTACGTTTACTGAGTATAGCCGCATACACTGAATCATTAAATAAAGATATTAGCTGCTACTCAGTCGTTTCTCACGTGCCAGCTGTCAACAATAGCTACACGTTGATTAGACTGTTGGTAAAAATGTGATATTTGAAACGGCTTAGAGATATCTGACTGTCCTTATCACAAAAAAGGAAACCTTTTTGGAGAGGCAATATTTTTGAATTTCAGCTTGTGGGGGAACGCCACGTCTCCCAAACCTAACAAACATGGGTTAACTGCCTTTTGAATGGCTAAAATGATAAGGATTTGAATTCCTTATGACACAGGATACTGCCCTCGGAATGACCGAAGAAATAGGGATTTTTACATTCCTTCTGAAGGACCTTTTTCCTCTCGAAGGACGGATACAGGGGTATGTTACCCCTAATGGACTTCTCAAACATATGAAACTTCAAATAAAACCTCGAAGTCACATGTACTCATTCTCTAGAAGTGACTTCGAGTGATTTTATTGCATTACTGTTACATTTCAAAGGTACTTCGCTTGAAGAGAGATCTTCGAGGGAAGTTTATATGCCTTCTAACTCAGAAGTTACTCTTGGATCATATCCGACCATTTATCATATTTTGTCTTGAAATAATCATGAAGTAGGTATATTTTTCCCTACTAAAGCAAATTCGAAGGCCAACTCGAAGGGTGACTACTACCAGATGGTGAACTCAAAGGCTAACCACCTCCAGATGGTGAACTCAAAGGAGGTATATTCCCTCCTACTAAAGTGAGTTCGAGGCTAACCACCCTGAGATGGTCAATTCGTCAAGGGTTAGTCGCCCTCAAAGGACTAAGGGCCTGCCACCCTCAAAGAGACTCATTTTGCTCATTCCGAAGGACAAAGATTTCTGTTTACCCCCTCGAATGCACTCTTTTATGCATCCGAATTACAAAGTAAGACTCGAAGTCGCTCTTATTTATCCTTGAGAATTGGCTTCAAGTTATATTTGTTATAAACTTTGACTTTTAAAAGCAAATCCCCAGTGGAAAGAGCTTCAGAGATCGAATTCACCCCATTTCCAGAAGTATTTCCTAAAGATAGGTTTCCTACATATTTTGAGAAACTTCCTCACTTTACTTCAAAGGAAGTCACAAGGGAACATATTTACTTCTGATTTCATTAAAATTGAAGACACTCGGATTGGATACTATAGTTATAAACATTAAAGAATTCCAAGGTAAGCTTTTCTTTACAAGGACTATTGGTCATGAAAACGAATTCCTTGCTGAGACACTCAACTTCGAGTTCTTTATATAGGTAACTTGAGAATATACTGGTCACCTTTTAAATATAGGGTTATTTTGGCTTCCTTCGAAGGAAAATAGCCGATAAAGGGAGTTCCCTCAAGATATACGAATTTAGAAAAGTATTTATGACATTGAAGTGATTCCTTAAAATTTGATTGAGATGGATTTCTTAGAATGGACAACACGTGATAAAACCTCAGCCACTTATGATATCTGTTGTATGACTTATCTGAAGGGGGTTTTGTCTTATCGGGAATGGCCGCAAGAATGGTAACGTTGCTTTTAGATTTGTATTGCATGTAACACGTGTCATTCAATGCGTGTTCCTCAAGGTCTAAAGCAACCTATCACAAAGCAAGTTTTGAAAATTTGAATGATTCATCCTCTTTCTGGAAACAACTTGGGCATGTTGAAATACACGTAGCATTTGTAATATGTTTAATGCATGGGGATATTTATAAGCTCCTCTCTGAACATTTGACTGAGTGACATTTGTGATATTTTAAGAGGCTAAATTCCTTATAAATAGCAGAATATATCCTTCATTAAAGGCCAATCTGATTCTTGATCATCCGGAGAATCTCTGAAATTTAAGAGGTAAAGGACAACCGTGAGTAAAGGCTCTGAGAGAGAAAGGGGATAGTCAGTCATAAACGTGAATTCTCTACATGTTATAAACTTCGAGTCATTCGAAATCTTGAGGTTTTTCTTACTCTGAGATATGCATTCAAACTGACTTTCAGTTATTGCAATATCATTTTTCCCCTTGTCTCTTCTCTTTGACTTATTCACAGGTGATGTTTGAGAATGGACACTCTTGGCAGAACGGCTGCGCGACGGTTTAGGCTGTCTTGAAACAAGCTCTCCCTACCTATTTCTCTGGAAGGGTTATTGTATTGGTTCATATGTATTAGCTGTCAGTTCATTCCAATATATTTGTCTTTTACAAACCCATCATCGCCAATATCTAATAATAATCTTCAACTATAATATTAATACATTTGTACTAATCTAAGCTTTCCTATGAGCTGAGCCTTTTATGAGCCAAGCTTTTGTGAGCTGAGCTTGAGCCCAAAATATTTTAATGAGCTTGAGCCGAGCTTGAGCCTAAATTTTTTTTACCGAGCCTGAGGCTTGCTAGAGGTTGGCTCTGACCCGAGCTGGGCAAAGCTCGGCTAGTTTACTGCCCTATATACAATACACACGCACGCACGCACATTAAATCGGTTCAGGTCTGTCTATACTTTATACCCTATATTTTGGGTTTTGGTTCGGTTAACCAAAGCTCCAACCCAAAATCAAACTGATCTAATTTGGTTTTATAATTTCAAAACCAAAACCGAACCAAATGATGACGAAGATAAGTGAAATTTGTTATCTTTGCTTGTATGACTATTTTAGTCTTCTTCCATTTGATGATTTCTGCTATATCAATATGTAGAAGATTATTTGATGATTTTTGTTACATCAATATGTATAAGATTTTTTTTCTTCCATTTGTCTGAACTGTGTATGTACCAATTTTATCAGTCGAAAGTATCCTGCGAGGTTTCTATAAACACCACCAACCAGAAAATTATCCGCCAAGATTGCTACCTTGAGGTAAGGAATGATTCACTTTGTTTATAGTGGTTAAATTGGCATTCATATTTAGTCCAAATTAAGATATTTAATCTGAAGAGTGATCTCTCCCCCTTTAATTCGGCATGCTCCATTTGATCCAGATCGTCTAATCTTTGAACCGTAGCTCCCACATTTGCATGCTAGGATGTTATTCTAAACTTCTTTTACTCATAAGAACTGCCCAAAAGGAATCTAGACTAGATAGCTACCATTTTCGGATGTTTGGTTGTCATTCTTGATCAGGAACTCATTCCAGGAATGTGTTCCTTAAATTCATTCGGGGAGGCTTTTTGGTTAGCATGAACAAAATGAGTTCCGACTTCTTCTTCTTTTTATTTTTTATTTTTTATTTTTTTTATTTTTTTTATGTGTGATCAAATTAGTTCCAACCTGGTATAGATGTTTGGTTAACATGTACTAAAATGAGTTTCTGATCAATTTTTTTTTTATAACTATATGTAATTATTTTTATATAATCCCATAGCTACACATAAGCTTTGCGCTCATATATCCTTTTTTAAATGTGATAATGACACTCCAAAATAATCTATTATGAAAGTAATGTATTTACAAGTTTATCACTGCTCACTTTATTTACAAGTTTTCAACTGCAAAAACTCGAAACTCACTCATTTTGGGGGAAGAACTCATTCTACTTTGCTAACGAAACGATCATTTATCTGTGAAAACTCATTCCACCAACTGGAACTCATTTCAAGTCGTGGAAGGCATTCTCAAAATGATGGCCAAATGAGGTCTAAGTTTTGAGGTATCTGTTTGTGCCCAGTCTCTTTACTAATCTATGAATTGGTATTTGTATGCTTAGTGATGGTGATAGAAAACTCAAAGCCAATTCCAGTTGGTGACCCTAACGGAAACGAATCCGATGCTGCCTTATTGCAATTCCTTTTCATATGTATATATTTCTATTCATGTATGTGAGCATGCACTCTATGTACATTAGTTGACGAATTACTGCAGCTGCTGCTGCCTAGGTTTTTGTATATATAATGTGTAATAGCATGATGAACGGACCATTAAATGCAGAATCATATCAATGTTTCTTTCCCGCAGACAAAAACAATTGGTGTGAGAATCATTTTTGGCTTTCAGTATCCAATTCCTGCATATTTTCAAAAATGTTTTTGAGTAGTGGATGACATTCCCGCATCTAAAACAATACTAGGAATTCCAAAAGTTAAATCAGCGGCTAAGATTAGAAGGGAGTTTATTGCGCAGGTTAGCCATTTGGCAGCTGTTCATTGGTGAGTCTTCTTCAATCTGGATCGCAATAGATCACTGTGTGTGACACTGGGTCTTATTCATGGGACCCATAAGCTAGAAATTTTAACACCACTAAGCCACGTGGCTAATATAATGCTTAGAGACGTGTTTGATACAGCGTATATGGCGTGATGGTCCGTTAGCTACTGATTGCTTAGTAATTGTTTAGAGAGAGATATTATTGGTGTCAATTCAAACCGAGCATCATAGGGTGTTGAGGTAACTTGGAAAGGGAATTATAAAGCTCCCTGATCCAATTCCTACTGAAAAGGAGAAGACTAAATTACATCTGCTTCCTTTGCATACATCCATAATACAATATCTTGATTGAATAGTTGAAAACTATTGAGTGGGTTTACGTCGGAATCGACCAGAAGAACCCCACTCATACTCACTATAATGATACCTACTCCTGAACGACCCCGGATGCCTTGTCGGAGAACACACGCACTGCTGCTTCAGTAGTGGTCCACCACCTCCACTGGCAGCCCCAACCACCGCCTCAATCTCCGGTGGTTGGATCACAGCCTCAACCACCATCGCCGCTTGCAACGCAAACCATCTTCCTTGTTTTGTCGAGTCGTCAAGACTTCGACTCAAACTGATCCCTGGATAACACATCTCTCTCTCTCTCCTTCTTTTGTGTTATGGTTGTGGTTTGAGTTTAAAGATATTCAATGGAAGGATTCTAGAATTATATAGGAAGGAAAAGGAAACGATGGAAGAGGAATGAGGCAAAGTAAAAGAAGGGTATAATAAAAAAAAAAGCTTTAGATTGATCCCAGAAAAAGGATTGCTTTTTTAGCTTCGCCTAGGAGGTGTGTGGTGAAGTCAGACCAACACACGCCAACACTTGGCTAAGCCAGGGCTTGCTATGTTAAGGAAGTAGTGGATACGCGCCTGCCCAAAACTTGAGCCACTCGTTAGCTGTTTGTTTGATCCTATTCTGATTACCTTGTTTAGAAGGACCGGGCAGTACGGACTGGATCGGTCTGATCCTTGAAACCTTGCTACCAATTTATAATCATCGATTTTGCTTGGTTCACTAGTAAAAAAAGAAAAGAAAATTCTAATGTTTGATTAGTGCTTAATGTTTGGGCCGAGTGTATAATTTTTAGTCTGGTCGGGCTGGGCTAGTATTATATGTGAATAGTACTGGGTTTGCCTGAGCCCAATAAGGTGTTGCTTCTTGCTTCGTATTATCCCCAAAGTCTTATCCAATCCATCAATCCACATGAATACTGATCAGGTTGGATCGGCGGTAAACCTGGCAACCGGTTTAAACTTAACTCAACTCACCTCTTTGTTGGACCAGTTCGGGTTGACCTTGTCATGACCCAATTCCAGTTATAAATGAACTTGAAACAGACTCAATCTGATCCATTATTTCACCATTATTTGTGCCCGCCCCACCAACTGATGACCCCATTTTTCATAAATTCAAATTGGGCTAATAAGTGTGCCGCGTGGCAAGGGCTGAAATCTGTACAAGCCAGGTTACTTCAAACACGCAAGATCTTCTCAAGGCCGAGGTCGGGCTATAACCCCCACCGGATCCCGAGGTAACGGTAAACCCCTTACCTTTACCGGATATAAAGTAGACCCCTTTCAAAGGTCACGGAGTTTGGTTAACCCCCACCAGATCCCGAGGTAAGGGTAAACCCCTTACCGGATGTAAAGAGACCTATTTCAAAGGTTACGAGGTCGGGCTAACCTCCACCAAATTCCGAGGTAAGGGTAAACCCCTTACCGGATATCAGGTAGACCCCTTTTAAAAGGGTCTGACCCTCCCCTCTTAAGAGTGAGAGTATTGTTCCCTTCTGCCAAGAGGGAGAGGGCTCCTGGTGGCTTACCAAGGCAAAATGCCTAAAGTATTGTAGAATCACTGCCTCATCCCGGGGCACTGATTGGAGGTTGATGTTCAAGCTGGGACTAACCTGAGTCTACCAGTCGCCACTGAGGCCGGTGTGAGACAGGTAAACAAACCGGTTCAGCCAAGATTGGTAAGCCTCTCAGGTGCCGACACCTGTGCATTTTACTTACGCTAAGTAAACTTGCTTAAATACCATTTTGGGGATCAACATTTTGTCGACTCCATTGGGGAATTGTTTGTTTCTCCACCTTTCTTGTGTTTTTAATCTTATGTGTGAGTGTTTTCATATCTGTAACCGGGATCGCATCTCAGAGAAAGGATGCAGCTTTTTCCCTTAGAGGCGAGTCAAGGTCAATCCTCTGCCAGCGACCCGGAAGGTTGCCAGTCGGGTGGAGTACCGCCCCTTGAAGCTTCGGCTCCACCTTGCGAGTCTTCTCTATTGAATCCGTTGGCTTCGAGTGCTCCTCACCCAGGGCTCCATGCCCCCGACTCTGGTTCCTCGCTCGCTGACACGCTTTGGCTTATTCAGCAATAACTTATGGTCTTGGAGGCACTGCAGAACACCAACCAGCAACCCACCACTCCTCAGGCGCCCCGACAACCTTCCACATCTCGGGACAACACATTCAGGATTGCGATGGAGGCTGCACACACTGACGTACTCCTCCCACAACCACCTGTACGACCTCACACGCCGCACCATCATCGGTCGCATATACCCCTCCACCGTTTCCAACCAATGCATATACCCCTCCACTGTTCCAGACCAATGCACACACTCCACCACCGCCCCCAGCTCACATCACTCCACCCCCTCACGTCAACATTCCTCTTCCACATCTTCTTCGATAAAATCAGCAGGTTTATCAAAACAATTGTCCACAGCTTGGTCTCTATAATCCAAGTCCTCCTCTTCTAATGTGCCTCAAATATGTTTGCTTGAAAGCATAAGCTACACTTAGCCAATAAGTAAACAAGCCTAATAATGTTCATAATTTCAGTAGGGCCAAGGCCATTATTCCACGGTAATCCATAAAACAGTAAACAACATTAATGGTACATGTGGTGAGATAAAAGTAATATGAACAGATTTAAATAAATATGAGTGAGTATAATATGCTATTTATGCAAGGTCAATTTTTAAAGTATGCATGTTGTGCCACTATAAGAAATCACCAAGTGTGATCTAACAATAGATCTAATATGCAATGAAATTAATTAAACTGTTGAGTGTATATATAGGTTCTCACAAGATCGATCATTCATTGAGCAAGATGTCTTCTCGAACTCTCCCCCCATACAAGGCCATTCTCAAGTTAAGATATTCCTTCTACGCATCATAGTTCTAAGGGCCTTCAACCTAGAGGGCACAATTCTCCAACTTATTTGTGATTAAGGGCAACAAATCCAATGAATTCCAGTTGTAAACTCCTCAAGGAATTTGATATATAGACAAGCAATCAAGATTCACTCCTTAATAGATAGTCCATATGACCAAATAGGTATATTGGGATAGCTAGTCCCTCAATTCCAGAAATATATAAATATGTGCAAATCTCCTCACCTACTGTGATTTCCATATCACAATAATCTTTGTAAGTCCTTAAAATCTAGAAGTATGGGTTACATGCAAAGGGTTGACCTATTGATCAAATTTATGGTCATAAGATATATGGGGTGCAAGTGATATGGTGCACATTAACTAAGCAATCAATCCATGTGTACAAAGTGTAATATATTTAACTAACATGCTAGACATTGATAAACATGTAATAATGAGCATAGCAAAGTATCATGTTCCAAACAATATAGGAAAAAGAGTCCAAATATGTTATAAGTATAATAAACATAAATAATCAAGCAAAAGTAATGTTAGAATCAGTCTAATGAGATCAGAATAAACATGCTCATGAAATTCCAAGTCAAATAGACTAATTTTTTTTTGGAAAGTAAAAACGGACTAAATTATGTGTTCCCGGTGTACCGAGGGGTCGCCGAGTGGAGTTCGGTGTACTCTCGGTGGCCTTTTGACGTATTGAGGGTATATCGAGGGTTATATTTAGAAATATGGGTTTTGGTCATAAAGGGTGGCTCGGTGTACTTCCAGCGCGCCGAGGAAGGTCTCGGTGTACTTTCCAGGGGCCTTAAAAGTCTACTCGGCGTACTTTCAGTGTATCGAGGAAGGTCTCAGTGTACTTTACAGGGGCCTTAAAAATCTATTGTGACGCTCGGCGTGCCTTTGGCTTGCTGAGTGAGGCTCGGTGAACAAACCAGGGACTAAAAAGTCTCCGGATGGGGCTCGGCATACCGAGGGTTCGCCGAACTTCTCAGACTGGGCCGTTTTGGCCTGTTTTTAGTCTATCTTCAACTCTAATCCAATAACTTCCTTAAGTAACCTTCCTTCATCTTAGATTCCACACAAAACCCAATAAAACACTATAAGAGAACATCATTAGATTCCTACTTATCAAATTCACAAATAAAACTTTTGAAAACTTACTTCATACTATTGAAAGTAACTTTAAACTCTACTAAAATCATAAACCAAATTAGTCTTGAGTACTTACCTTGATTTTGACGATTGGTATAGAGTACTACACATTAGATCCTCTTCTTCTTCTTCTTCTCTCAAAGTTGATTCAATTCTCTCCAAGACTTCTTATTTATATGGGTGTTTTAAAACTCCTAGCTTTATTAGAATTAGAACTAAAAACTTTTAATCTAACCACTCATTGGGATTCATTGATTCTCAGCCCTTTGATGGAATTTCCCAGCCTATGTGACTTTATTTCTAATCCTGTTGTGTTTCTATATTTGAATTTGAATCCTAGTTGGTTTCTAATACTGTTTTGTAAAGATCTTAACCATTCATTCAACTTTTAGAGGTTATGATTGTGTGTGTTGCAACCTAGTTTCCTAATTGTGCAACCCACCAATCACAATTAGTCGAAAGTCAAATAATATGACAGTTACTAAATTTTTTAAACTAACCCCTAATTTTTTGGTATTTACGTATAAGTCATATTTGTTTGGGTTATTACACATAATCACGTAAGAAGTTTATATCACATGTAGGACCCACAATATTATTGAAGTGCAGCTTCCCGATACAACTATTGTATCATGGATTTGTATCAGACCGATCCTGGCTGATCTCGGTATAGACCGAATCGGTTTGATTCTTGAACCGATCTTGGTACAAACCGGATCGGTTCGATCATTGAAACCTTGAACAGTACACTACCTTGGCACCACCACGCAAGGTTTTTATTCTCGGGATCCTAGATCGGACTAGTCTGAGCCAATCCCGATCCGAATCGTCTATCTAGTACTAGATCGATTGATCCTGGTCCGATCCAAATGTTGGATCTTTATTTATTTTTTATAAAAAAGAAAAAGAAAAATTGGATCGGTCGGTCGCTACAGTGGCGATACCGGTCTGGATTGGATTGATCCAGGCTGATACCGGTTGGATCCTTTATTTTATAAATAAAAAAATGGAGATCGGTTGGATCGGCCAATCCAATCACTAGACCAGTCCAAATCGACCGATTCGGATTGGTATCGGTTGGACCGGTTCAAATCAGTATTGGTTGGACCGATCCGATCCAAAGCCTCACGATACATTAGTTGTATCGTGGCTTGGGAACGGATCGGATCGGTCATGGCCGATCCCGATCCAGACCGATCCTTGAAATCATGCCACCACAATGCTTTTCATTCTGGACTCGTCACCCTTACAAGTTAGACCACTTTCAAAGGTCACGAGGCCGGATTAAACCCCTAAGGCCGGATACAAGGTAGACTCCTTTCAAAGGTCACATGGGATTAACCCCCTACCGGATCCCAAGGTAAGGGTAAACCCCTTACCAGATAGGAGACAAACCCCTTCCCAAGTGTAAGGCCTTCCTTCAGAAAACCGACCCTCTCTTAGGAGCTAAGGGTGTGGCCCCCTCTCGCCGAAGGGAGGGGTGGTTTTCTAACGGCACAAACGTCTTAGTAGAGAAACCACTGCCTCATCCAAGGAGGACGGAATGATGATTAAAACACGCGATGCAAATTCAGGTCTCCCACCCCACGTTGCTCCTCATTGCAGGACCTTTGGCCCAAGCAAATCATTGCGCAACCTTTGGTCCAAACAGTAAAAAGAGGAGAACAGACCAAGAAACTCCTTTTCACGGAAAAGGAGCGGCGGGTCAAATCCCGCTGAACCGGGTGAACGACAAAAGCCCATGCGGGCGGCATCTGGATTTGACGGGTTGACGGCCCGCCCACAATTCCTAATCATTACATAAGTTTTAGACCAATCGGAAGGGGGG
>JAUPMG010000010.1:5280586-5295445 GCA_031762675.1 Pachysandra terminalis
TAGATTCTAATATAAAGTTAATGGTTTACGCTGGCTGATATAAATCTCAATTAGAATATTCCATTGTAATAATTGAAAGTCGTATTGTATAAGTCTTAAAAAAAAAGACATACAATAGGAAGTCAAAACATTTAAGTTTTAGACATCAGACTGTGATACAATTACTCAAAAGTGGAGTAATTATGGTTGACCATGTAAAGTCGAATTCATACCTAGTCAATTTTTTAAACGAAAGGCCTTGCAAGAGAAATTGTCTATATGACATCGCAAGAATGAGGTTAATGTCATTTGCATTTCAGCCATCTTAGCGGGAACCCAACTATGTCTTGAAATTATAGACAAAGTTCAATGGGTACAAACAAGTTAAATGTATGGTTTAGTTGGACACTAGAAATTGCCTCATTCCTAGACATTGACTAGTGTCAGGATCTTCATGAGAGACGCTAGATACGGATATCCTTAATAAGTCCTTAAAGGTGACTCATAGATTCACCTGTGTGGATTTACCTAGATGAGTGTATGAAAATCTTGACCATTTTCTAGAGCGCTCAAGAAACAGGATACTGCACATGGCCATTAACGTGCAAGCTAAAGGACAACTCTATCCTCTAGAAAGGATTGTGTGATAGTCTCCGGTTTATCTTTAAGGTTAATTGGTTCAAGATCCGTTCACCATAGCACCCTGATAAACTTTGAGCTATCTACACTAAGTGAAAGTTTAAGTCCAAAAGACACTTATCACCTATGTAAGAATTTCTACGATGATGCCAAGATTGCAAAATGAATTTATCATCACTATATTATTTTAGAGTCTATAATTATTTTGAAAATGGTGGAGGATTGTTGGATATTTTCAAAATACATTGTTTTTGTTTTGTGTAGAAACCCCCTTTTCTTGTGAAATCTCTTGTCTCACATCGGTTAGCTACAAGAAAATATAAGGCTTTATATAAAGGAATCTCCCTTTTACTTATGTGTTTAAAAGCAAAGGGAATGATATAGTGAATTGTGTTATTTTATGAGACTACTAAACTAGGTTAGTTTGTAAGCAAGTAGAAAGAGATGAGAGAAGAAGAATGGGAAAAGGGTGAAACTTATGAAAGAATCTTTTTTCTTTGTTTAGCCACATTTGTATTTATATTAGAAGAGTTCACATATTACATATTGAGTCCCTACAGAATATGACTAATAACACATAGGTCCCTGATAACACTCCCTCTCAAGCTAGTGGGTAGATATTTATCATGCCCAACTTGATTAACATATTCTGCAGGCAAACTTTACCCACACCCTTTGTCAACACATCAGCCACCTGATCGACTGTGCTGACATAAGGAGTACAGATCAATCTAAGACAATTTTTCCTTGATGAAGTGTTTATCAACTTCGATGTGCTTCGTCCTGTCATGTTGGACTGGGTTATGGGCAATATTGATTGCAACCTTGTTGTCACAATGCAAAGTCATAGGCTCGTAAACCGGATAACCCAGTTCTTCCAACATAGTTCGTAGCCAACGTAACTCGCAAACACCATGTGCCATAGATCTGAACTCAGCTTCTGCGCTAATAGTAGATTGTGAGAAGGTTGGGCGACCATGTAGGTCCCAACAAATCTCCCTAATGTGGCGTCGACGCTCACAATTTTCACACTTCAGTTTGTCCTTATCATCTGGTCTCCCACCTTTCATAGGATTAGCTTTGTTCCATTTCTGAGTGAACATGACAGACTTCTCAAATAATGGAACATCGGGCTCAAATTTAGGGTTCATAGCCCTCATCTACTCTCCTCAGCTTGTACATAGGAGAACACCTGTGCAAGAGTGGTCGGAGGTGGATCGTTACCCAATACTTGTATTTTGGCATGCTCATAAGTCGGGGTGCAATCCTCCTAGGAACTCGTAGATTCGAGTCCTTTGTACCATAGAATGGAATGCCTTAGCATCAGCTGGGCAAACAGAATCATACTCCTGGTAGTGATCAACCACTTGCCACGAAGAGTATGATAACAGGTAATAAGTGGGAGATCTCTTTGCTTGAAATTTACAATCTCTTGCTGCAACTCATACAACTTTGCAAAGTTTCCTACTGATGAGAAGGTCTCATGCACGACCTACTATATTTCCTTGACTGTTTTCAAGAACAAGAACCCTCTACTGATTTGGGACTGCATTGACTGTATAACCATGACCTAATCAATGCATTTTCTGCTTCCCATATTCTGTATGTTGGATCGCCTATAGTAGGATACTTAAGAGACCTGTCAATATGATCGACCTTCCCACAACCAGTGATGTGCATACGAGCAGATTGAGCCCACTCCATATAATTCGTCCCATCCAACCTCACCGTGGTGATACACAACCCGAATGGTCGTCACTGCCCCTTCCCAAACATGGGGCTAGGATACTCTCAGTTTTTGTAAAACTTCTGATTCAGCCATTTCTTCAAACACTTGGTGGGTATTATACTTCCCAACCAAAATAGTCGATATTAGAGAGCCACTTCTCTAAACACGAAATCGACAAATACTTTAGAGAGACACCTCTCTGAACACGAGTTGACAATCACCACAAAGAATCGAAAAAAAGTAGCAAGTTATAGCACCGAAACATCAGATCTACGATCAACCAGCGAAAACGTACCTCCAGAAAATTTTTTCAGCAATGATCGTGGATGTGATGAACACTTCTTCCTTGGATTTAAAGATCATTTTTGTTGAAGAACTCACACCCCCTTCAATCACACACAAACTTCACCCTAGGGTTTCACTTACACACCCTAGAAACTAACCATGCTCTGATACCATGTTATTTTATAAGACTACTAAAGTAGGTTAGTCTGCGAGCAAGTAGAAAGAGATGAGAGAAGACGAATGAGAAAGGGTGAAACTTATGGAAAGAATCATTTTTTCTTTGTTTCTCCACATTTGTATTTATATTAGAAGAGTTCACTATTACATATTGGGTCCCTACAGAATATGACTAATAACACATAGGTCCCTAATAACACATTACACTTGGGTTGATGGTGCGAAGCACCACTGCGCACGCACACGCGTATGCGAAGGTGCAAGGGCATTTGAGACGCAATGGACGCTTTGTAGGCTCACTTTGTACTTTGCACGCAGCATCACGAGGACCGTAGAAGCCTTTTCTTTTAACGTGTGACCCACCCGCCTGGACTAAATTGATTGGTTGTTTGGTATGATGGTTCAGTTTGATATTCTTATGGTGGACCGTCAGATGGCACGTCTAATCGTATACACACGATCAAGACCATCTAATCAGGTTACACCTGATATAGAGGTGTCAACCGAACAGGTACCTATACATGGATTAGATCCTGGCCGTAAGATCTTAGTTGCACCTTATGGATGATGGGTGAAAGGTGCATGACCTTTCAGGATTGATCCAAACCGTTGGAACAACATCATACCTGTTGGTGAACAGACACGTGTAAGTGTATAAATAGACTGAAGATCTATACAAGATTAATTCATTCTAGAGCACCCAAATTATATATCTGATAGTGTGAGAGTGATTAATCAAGGCCTTCTATAGTGTTTGGCATCATCAGTCCTTATACAGAGTGTCCTGTTGTAATCGGACGGTGCACATCTGAGAATCACAATGAATCTTGATCAGAGGCTTCATTGTATCCTGAAGGCATTTTCTCACTAACCCCTAAGTGCATTCACGATCAGATCGGAGGGGGAGAAACTTGTCTAAAAGATAGTGAGACAATCGTGCCTTGAAGCTTGTTGATCAACGGTGCAGATTGTTTTAACCCTTCGTACTCATAATCCACTTCATAATTTCCAATACTCACAAGAAGCGAAATTTCGGAAAAAAGCAGTTCATAACTTCATATAAACTTATTTTCTGCGCGAGATTCAGCTAAGCTTCAGACCTGTAAGTACTATTTTGTAGAATTCTATTGTAGATTTAATTACCAAAATGCTTGAAGAAAACCTGAGATCATTAATTTAAATATAACAATTTATTTTATATATTTAAAGATACACATTCATACAAAAATGTGGATTCACTAGGATTTGACCAGTCGGAATGTTGTTTGTGATTCTTTGTCTTCTTACATACAAAACAAACAAATTAGTCCCATAAATGCTTGAAATTTGATCTACGAGGATCAATTTGTAGGCCGTCTTATTGGCCCATAACCCAATAGTTAAACCTATCAAAGGGTATGTGCGGATGCACGCTATGCATCCAGCTGGCCGTCTATTAATTTGCAGGTGAGGAGCATGTGTCTGCCAACTAGATGCATGACGTGTATCTGTGCACGCTAACTCTAACTGATGTTATAGTTTCCATGCTCCAGACGATATGATCTTCTATATCGAGTATGATCTAATTTTTTATTATATTTGCACCATAATATATCGATCCACGCTCTAGACGATATGATCTTCTATATGGAGTATGATTTAATTTGTTATTATATTCGCACCATAATATCTTAACACGTGAATTTTTTTTGGACAAAAAGGGTATTCTTTGCCACGTCAGCCTCCAAGAAAGGAAAAAAAATCAGCCCACAAATCTTGATTTCTATCACCAACATTAAACTCCTTTGTTTTGGCCTTGATTACTGCAATATTATATTTTCTGAAAAAAAAAGAAAAAAAGAATATCATCACCAAGTCTGTACTCGTTTACTATATTGTAGTTGTACATATAGTTTTTTTTTTTTTTTTTTCTGATGTGAAACTCCCGACCCACTAAACTTAGTGGAGACAAGATAAATCTTAGATACATGACCCCACTCACAAGGATTATATATCATGTAAGTTTGGAGACTCAAACCTAGAACCTCCAGTTCCTGAGCTAGAGAGCCTGCCAGTTGATTTCAGTATTTGGGTAGATAGCAAAGAGACCTACCAACATTAGCCTTTCTTGGGGTAGATCAATTCATAACATTTTGTGACAAGTTTGACTTAGATGGCAATCCCATTTGAAGCTATTTCTTGATAAACTCAAGCTGGGGTTTTGTGACAAATTTGACTTAGATGGCAATCCCATTTGAAGCCATTTCTTGATAAACTCAAGCTGGGGTTCAAAGGGAAAAATACACACATATATATATTATAGATGGTACACTTGATCTTGATCCCCTAAAAGAGGGATGTTTTACCACCTTATCAAAGATCAGAAGACAAAATGTTGGTATTGATGTTCCAAATTCCATCACATTCAAATAGTGATATCTTTGAACTATTAATGGAGCCAAACTAGTGTCTTAACTCTTAATTAATCAGTCAAAAAGACAAGTTTAGTCAGATTAAAACATCAAGACAAGTATGGATATCAGCTAAAGCACAGGATAACCATGAAGAAGATAATCAACAGATAAATACAGATACCTGCAAAAAAATACAATGTGAAAAGAGAATTGCAAACTTGGAAGGAAATTCATTAATAGAGAAACTTGCTATTATCTGCAAACACTGTTACAGTTCATCAGTTAAGAGATAATGATTATCAACACCAACTATAACACAGAGATGGTTGAGAGTGATTAATTGTGGCCAGTTCAGACTTGAGCATTCATCAAATTTCAATACAAATTTTACATCTTAAACCCAAACTTCTATTTGTAAACATATTCCTATAATGTGGGAGGTTTTTTTTCTTTGCAATACGATGTTTTGCTTCAATTTTAAGGTCCTAATCCATTGTAAATATATATAAATAATTAAATGAGGCATGAGTTTTTTTTTTTTTTTGGAAGCTAAATGATGCATAAGTTGTGAAGAGAGATAACTATCCATGTCATGTGATTATTAGCCTTGTAATTAGGGGTGGCAACAGGCCGGGCTATAACGGGCTTGGGGCGAACCACATTCTAAATGTAAGAGCACTTTTGTTGGCCCGAGCCTGGCCTAGTCCAGCCCGAGCTTTGAGCTTAATAATGTTTGCCCAAGTCTGCCATTGTATTACTTGTCAAACTTGAGCCCGCCTATTTTTACCCAAATGGAACAAAAGTATTACTACTTTGTTGCTACTAAGAATTAAACCCAGGTCTCAACAAGCAAAATGTAAAATTCTTACCACTAAATCATAAGTCGGGCTGAACCGGACTAATCTAATATAAACTCGAGTCTGGCCTGAAAAGCTAGTCGGGCCTTAATTTTCATCCCGGATCAATCATATGGGCTACTAACCCTTACCCAAGCCCACCCAAATACAAGACCGGGCTGATCAGGCCAGGCGCGTCACCTGGCCCAGTACCACCCCCACTTATAAGTGATCTAATGAGGATGTTTAAGAGTGCTTATCCATTTAAAAATGATAAGACATACCTGAACCCGACCCGAACCTTTTAAA
This sequence comes from Pachysandra terminalis, assembly GCA_031762675.1. NCBI lineage: Eukaryota > Viridiplantae > Streptophyta > Magnoliopsida > Buxales > Buxaceae > Pachysandra > Pachysandra terminalis. The sequence continues at coordinate 5,286,934 of JAUPMG010000010.1, forward strand.
AACTCATAGGACTGAGCTCGGGTCCAAATGATAGAACCTTGAACGGGCGATGAGTTGGTTAGGGTCTTTTTCTACTGGGCTGAACTGGCTCGTACATGGCCCGACCCATTTATACCCCTATCGATGTATAAAAGCTCCTCATAGTTTCCTCCTACCTTCACTTCCTCACCGTATTCGCGAATCGCGACAGTTTTCGTCCCTTGTTCGCGCACATTTCTTTGTCTTCTGACAAATTTTCTTATAATCTCCTTCCGAGGAGAAGAAACTCTGATATTTGCTTCAGCTTCTGTAGGGATTTCTTGTTTTGTTGCAGAGAGGGAGGAAGATTATCAACTTTTGTCTATGGTGACGATCGAATTTGCAGAGATGGAGAAACAGCGGAGCAGGAAACGCCCTCGCCTTGCTTGGGATATTGCACCTACTGAACCAGAGGTTGGTTTGGATCTATTCTGGGTTGAATTAGGGTTAGGGTCTCAAAGAGCCCAGTTGGATCCGCTTGGGGGAAAAACTTGGGATTTTATGTGATGCTGTGAGGCAAAAAGTTAGGGTTTTTAATCTCTCATGGAATCTGACACAGTTGGAATGGCTCGATGGCTCTGTGTAGGCTTCTCGGCCGCAGACGTTTGCGAATGAGGGTTTGGTTCGGCTTGCATCTCCACCAAGAAGGGAAGATGATCGGGAAGGGCATTACGTGTTTAATCTCGGCGAGAATCTGACTTCAAGATGTAAGAGAACTTGAAATATTTCGGTTTTTGTTAGTACCAGCTTCATTATAATGTGAATTTTGCTAATATTAGCTTACTGTGTCTATTATTGTTCTTGTTGTATCTATATTGGGAACAATCTGATCTAAACTGGTTTTATCCTGTTGAATGAGTGTTACCGACATTACTTAAGATTGCTTAAATTAAGTGCTTAATATTGGGGATAACCTGACCAATAGATGTACAATCTTTCGTTTTCGGTAGTCCAATATTTGTTCTAATTGAAAATTTGCAAATATTAGCCAACATAGTTAGGGCTGTAAACGAGCCTAGCCAAGCCGAGCTTTGTCGGGCTAGGGCTCGGGCTCGTAAACCTTGAGCAAGGCGTAGGCTCGGCTTAGACTCGTTAAAATATTTTGGGTCAAATGCTCAGCTTGTAAAAGACTCAATTCATTAAAAAGATTTTATTAGTACAAATGCAATATAATATTATAATTGATGATTATTATTATACATAATATAATATACTAACACATAGCAAGAAGTTAATGTTTCCTGCAATGTCCTTTTTAGCGGAATCGCAATAGAAACTTGTATATATTTTTTAGCAGAATGGGACATGCATAGTTTGCTATCTATTTTTTAACGGAATTAAATTAGAAACTTATAAATTTTTAGCATGGGACATGCGGCAATTGCTATCTATGTTAGCCTGCTTTGTATTAGTGGGTTAGCCTGAAGACGGGATATTGAGCTAGATGGGACTTGAACCTAGGTCTCAAGTTTTATCACATGTTGGTCATGCAGCATACTTTTTCTATTTGTTCAAGTAGAACAGAAATCATTATCACCAATCATGTTTAATGCATTTATTCTCTTTAAACCAATATCCAAGTTCCTGCAGGCCGAGTGATTGACGATATCTTCCATCCTATGATACGTTTAACCAGCCTATGTATTATTTGCCAAGTGTTTTTTCATGGTGTGCAGCCGCTACTTTATTCTGGTTTTCAATTCCATGACATTTTTTTCCTTCTGTCATACAGATAAAATACTTGGCAAGATGGGTGAAGGTTAGGTCTCAAGTGCCTTGCTGTCTCCCAGATCTTTTTATTTATGATTATGCTTGTGTCCATGTCAGCAAACTGCTAGTACTGTAGGCACATTTGGCCGAGTTTTGGAATGTTGGGACCGCCAAACAAGAGAATATGTGGCTATCAAAGTAGTCCGTAGCATACGCAAATATCGTGACGCAGCAATGATCGAAATTGATGTACTTCAACATCTTGCTAAGACTGACAAAGGTTGTTCACGGTATGTATTTACTGTGTATGTGACGGAAAGAAAAGTTCTTAGTTCCTGGTATGCTACGACGCTTATGTGGCATTTTGACTATGCAGCTGCGTGCAGATCCGGAATTGGTTTGACTATCGCAACCATATATGTATTGTAAGTATTCCAATGAATTCTGTCTTTGGTGTTTCAGTATTTATCTCCCCCCCCCCCCTCTCTCTCTCTCTCTATATCTCTATCTATCTATTTTTATGGGAAATACTTCTACTATTCTAGAGTTTTTTTTTAATGTAAAATGGTAGCATGAGGCTCCAGCTTCCTCTACAATTATCTTTATCTATAGCAAATATTCGCTTTTTGATAGGTAAAAGGTAATGTATTAAATTAGATAAATAGAAAGTATGAATATCAACCAACAGCCTGTATATAAAATGTATAAAGATTACAAAAAGGATGTCTGAAAATGATGGAAAAACAAAAGAGTAAAATTAGAAATTATCCATTCCTTTCCAAACCTCTATTACCGATGAATATAGTGATGATACCACCATTTGGGCCACAATTTCTTCATTATGGAACTTGTGTTCGGAAATTCTGTTGTTCCTCTGTTCTCAAATATGCCAGCCGTTTGTCCATAACTTGTCGAGCATATCATTTAGTACATTGTAGTAGCCATGTCAAAGTGCTCCCCTCACTAGAAGAAGAGTATACTGAATCTCTGGGGTTGGGTTGATCGAAGCAACTATCTAGTTGTGGTGGGTGTTTCAAGTTCTAGACCATGACCAACATAAAAGTAGCTCTCCAATCCTCCTTGGCATGCACCAACACAGCTTCCTTCTATGTAGGGATATCTTCTATTTGAAACTTGCAAACGTGCAATATAAGAATAAATGATTCACCGATTCAGCCTCTGCACAACACATAATGCATCTGTTATGAATAGGCCAGCTCCTGCTCATGAGGTAATCTGTTAGGATCTTACCTGATACATCTGTCTACACAATTAAGGCTACCCCGTCAGAGAAGTTCTATAACAAAATGACGAGAACATAAGATTCATTTGTTCTGGCAGAGATCTTATCTAAACTTCATAGGTCATTAGGAAAAATATAGTTAGTTGAGCTTCTTTCTCTCTCACCAGATAATTCTCCACCAACACTTGTCGGTCAAGGGCCATTTGGTTTATTTGTGGATAAATGGAGCATACTGGCCCCTCATCGTGCTACCGATGTGTCCAAAAGAAGATAGACTCTTGAATTCACAATGAATTCGATGCTTGCATTGAAAGTGTCTAAAGATGTCATAATACCTTTCAATAAGCTTACTCCATAACTACCATTCTCTTTAGATGAGCTCCATCCATTCCTATCAGAACAGTACTTAGCTAAAATAACTTTCCTGCATAGGCCTCCCTTTTCTTTCCCAAACCTCGATATAGCCGCTTTCCCATGAGGCCCTTGTTCATGAGAGCGAAGGGTCGCAACCCCAAACTCCATCTTTCGGCCTACAAACTTTTTCCAACTAACTGGTATTTAAATTCATGCCCCTTGCCATGCCATAAAAATCCCTTTCTATTCTTTTTAATCTCTCCGCTACTGCAGAAGGAATAATGAAGAAAGCAAATATATTAGGTGATTGGATAGGGCACTATGAATAAGTGTTAGTCTTCCCCCTTTTGTTAGGAATGCTTGCTTCCGTGGGTGCTAATTTGTTTTGGAATCTTTGTACCACCCTTTCCCTATTTCTGTAGCCTTCTTGAAGTGCAGAGAGGTAACCCAAGATATGTGGAAGGTAGATAACTCACTCTACATCCAAATTTCCTTCCAATTATGAATTTCTACGGCTGCTCCTACTCCAACTAATTCTCTTTATCAAATTAATATGAAGTCCATAAAATAGTACAAAAATGTAAGAGCACCCATTAAGGCTTTCCGTTGGCTATGTGAAGCATCACATCATGTGTCGTCCACAAACTGTGTAGATACATGATATCCTTTACCTCTCCCCCTTCTGAGACCACAAAACAGACCCAAATCTTCCACTGTGACTTCATTTTAGGTAATTGTCCCAGTTGGATATCATTGCTGACTTTGGACGATATAAGTGATTCATCATTATATCAACCATTTTGGCCTTTAAGTGTGGTAATGATGATTTATTTTCGGTATCAAATAATCATTGCATCTTTTATTTATTTATTGCTCATTGGCTTATTCAAAAGGAGCACTAGGATTTGGAGTCTACTCTTTCCACACTGTAAGACCTACGGTTGCAAGATCCTTTAGTTTCCTTTCCTATTGTTTTCTCTCTAAAAGATGTAGAAGATTAGTTTTTAAAACTAAAATGTTGTTACTTTATAAATGAATACAGTTGTTTAACAAACCAAGGTAATATGAATTTATTTATCCTATTGGCTTCATTTACAACACTGGCGACTAGATATTGAAACCTTCCTTTGAATGAAATTTAATGGTGTTACCAGGTATTTGAGAAGCTTGGACCAAGCCTATTTGATTTTCTACGGAGAAATAAATACTGCCCATTTCCTGTGGATCTTGTCCGGGAGTTTGGACGTCAGCTTTTGGAATCCGTTGCATGTGTGTGGATTATACTTGACCATCTTGTTTCTGTTTTTTTTCCCTTTAACAGATCACCTGAATCTGCCATGACCTCTTTTGGATTTCCAGTGACTTGATGTGCTTTTTGTGTTTTGTCTTTTTTTGTTTAACGCATTTGCTATGCTCCATAATGTCTGACAGATATGCATGATTTACGCCTAATTCACACTGATCTGAAGCCAGAAAATATACTTCTTGTGTCTTCTGACTTTATAAAGCTTCCAGATTACAAGGTATTTGGTCTCAGAGTTGAAAAATCGTGCCATTTCATGTTTTGGGTATCTAGATTCAGTAATTATATTAAATGAATTCTTGGAATGGTACAGAGGAGCTCTTCAGATGAGATTCACTTCAGGTACTTGCCAAAGTCAAGTGTCATTAAGCTGATTGATTTTGGTAGTACTGCTTTTGATAACCAGAACCATAGCTCGATTGTTTCCACAAGGCATTACCGAGCACCTGAGATTATTTTAGGTAAATTAGTTACTGCTGGCTAACAAAAATGTAAGTTGCTTCTTTTTGTTAGCATCTGTATCAAATGTCTACCACAGGGAAGCAGATCGTAGATGACAAAAAGGAGCTCTTCTTTTTCTGCTAGCCTTAGGTTATTTTTCAGTGGTGAATAGTAGTCTTGGTATTTATGGTTTATTTACTAATATTTCTTTCCTTTCTTTCCCCTTTAACTTGTGTGTTAGTAGTTAATTATTATTATTATTATTATTTTTTGAAACAAACCTGGAATTGATTAAAATCCCTGTTCAGATCTTAAAGTCCAGATTGGACTGCTATATGCCAATCAAATAATGGTTTTTTGATGCCTCTCTGTTGACTAGTCACTGGAGGATAGCAACAGTGTTGGTCTCAACTTGTTGTTTATAAACGACCTACTTAAATAATTCTCAGCTGCATAATTTTTAACTTCTCATGAATTTATAAATCTTGTTCTTCAAGATTTTTATTTATTTTTTGATGAAACAAGTAGTATATTTCCCAGTACTCACCGGGAGAAGAAAATGGTTCCTAGATTGTCAACTCTGTATTATCAAAGTAAGACTAAAGTGCCTAATTGATAGGTGATCAACCTGAATGATTGTGTCATTGCTGCTTTGAGGATGGATAATGAACTTAAATCACTCAAATTTTATATCTTGTTGTGATGGTTGCATGATGTTCATAAATCACTTTTTTTATTTTTAAATTTAAAATTTGCTCCAAGTCCTGAAAACCTATATATGAGTTGCAAAAGAGCAGAATAAGTAGATTAGTTTATAAGAACTTGTGCTTCCGAATGTTGTAATGGAGCTATAAGCTTTTTTCCTAGAACAATCTTATATGGTGTGACCTCTCTATCAGTCGTGATTCTACCAGACTGTATCATTTCTCTATTTTATAATTATAATACTATGTAGGTTCAAACTTGTTCTATACTCTTTTTACTCATCACCAAAAGTCCTAGCCCTGTATTGATGTTCCACTGCAATTGGAAAAATTATATCAACTCAAGACTGTTGGATCCAAGGTTACTATAACAACCAAAATTACTACTTCTTGTTTGTATTTGCTTTTTCAATCTAGTGAGTTGTTTTCACACTCATGGGCCTAAATGAGATTGACATCTATTTCTGGTAAACTTGTTCTCATCCCATCATGTGCATTTTTTTTTTCAGGTTTGGGATGGTCTTATCCTTGTGATCTCTGGAGTGTAGGTTGCATACTTGTTGAGCTTTGTTCGGTTAGTACTGTGGTCATCAGAATTTTTTACATCGAGTTTCTAGGTATGTGGAAAATCCTGTTTGGAAGTTCTTATGCTGTGCAAATTCTATTTTAGGGCGAAGCGCTGTTTCAGACACATGAGAACTTGGAGCATTTGGCAATGATGGAGAGGGTATTGGGACCTTTGCCTGAGCATATGATTCGAAAGGCCAAGTGAGTTCTTTCATGTTATTTAAGAGATGATTTGGTAAAGTTTCCATTGAAGACCATTGAATTTTACTGACATGCAATGGCTGCATGCAAGTTTTTAGGTGTTGCTTGAACATCTGCTTTTGTTTATTTGGAATAACTGTTATCTCAAAATTTGATTGACTAGAAGATATAGTTTAAATCCAACCTTTTCAATCGTGCATTGAATTTTTTTTATTTTTTATTTTTTCTCTAGTCGTGGTGCGGAGAAATATTTCAGACGGGGAACACGACTGAATTGGCCTGAAGGAGCTGTGTCAAGAGAGAGTATCAGGGCTGTGAAGAAGCTTGATGGTCTGAAGGTTTTCTTTCTTCCTTTGTTTTTCCTCCATACTATTTGGATTTTATATGTTTGGTTAGGGATACTCTGCGTAGATAACCATCAATGATCCAACTAATAATATGCAAAGGTACTACTAAATGTAGGGTACCCTTTCCTTGGAGGTTCTTGTTACTGAACTCTTTATGCTGGTAGACTCTCCCTTAAGGGTCATATTTTCGTCTCTACTGGTTTCTAATTGTGCATTGTTCTGGCTATTGCAGAACTTGGTTTCGCAACATGCAGATTCGTCAAGAACTTCTCTAGCCAACTTATTGTATGGTCTGTTGAAGTATGAGCCATCGGAACGTCTAACGGCTCGAGAAGCTCTCAATCATCCTTTTTTCAAGAATCCTTGAGGAGCAGCAACAGAAAACAGATTTTTTTTTTCTCATGTCAGCTTTTGTCTCCGTAAGACTTTTAGCTGGTTAAAATGTGAGTTCCATCTTCACATGTATTATAAAATTTTAGTTCAAAGCAAAATCTGTAATCTTGTTCTTTGTATCAACGCTTACCTGTATCATTCATTATCCGCCATGAAATGATCCTCGTTCGAGCACGATTTCTTTCAAGGCGAAGAGGATGAAGGGTGATGATAATGGAGAAGTACTTGGGAAATGTGAGGATAGGAGAGGACCAGTAATGGAGAAGTACTTGGGAAATGTGAGGATACGACACGTGGACAGGGAACAGCCCGCATGCAACCCAGCACGACACGTGAGCATGGCCCACGAGCCCTGTCAAGGAATGGGCATGCTGGCCTGGCATGGCGCGCTATGCGTGAGGGCCCAACACAGCACGCGTGCCAGCACCGGCCCGTTAAGCCCATTTTGACCAATTTGGCCGGATTTGGGTTAAAAACTAGCCGTTATAGTCGGAATTCGGTCAAAACTAGCTATTTTTTCCCAATAACGGCTAGTTTTAGAAAACGGCAAGTTTTGGCCAAAATTTTAATTTAAACTATATTTTGACTAAAGCTACCCTCAAAAAATGGCAAGTTTAAGGTTAAATTTGGTCCATTTGATATTAAAATATGCTTATAAGTAAACTTATATATTTTTTACAAGTTTTTATAGTTTTTTTAAGTTTAAATTTATATTTTTTATAAGCTTTTTAAAGTTTTATAATTTAACTTGTTTTATTCATTATAATTTTTTATTACGTTTAAATTTATATTTTTATAAGCTTTTACAAGTTTTATAAATTTAAACTTATATTATTTATTATTTTTTATAATTTATAATTTATATTTTTTATAAATTTTAATAAGTTTATATAATTTTACATAAGTTTTAAATATTATTTTTTCACTTAGATAGTTTTTATATAAATTTTATAAGTTTTATGTAAACATTTAAGTTTTATAAGTTGTAAATTAACTTGTAAGTTTTTACATGCTTTTATAAATTTTTATAAGTTCATAGATTTATAGATTTTATAAGTTTAAATTTGTATTTTTTTTAAGTTTTAATAAAATTTTAATATTTTTTTGTATTTGTTTATAATTTATTAATTTTTTTCATATTTAAGCATTCCGAGCTGACAGGTGCGGGCTGGTGGGGGCCCAGCCCGACTCGCCCGCCTAGCACGACACACGGCACGGAACGGCCCGGCAC